>JAUUEB010509831.1:0-10062 GCA_032362205.1 Clione limacina | reverse complement strand
TAATGAGCTATTGTAACTTCAACCTATACTTTCTACCATACACAAAAATATTTAAACTGGACGTTAAGTAGGTTTTTCATATGATCAAAAATGTTAAGACATATGCTTTGGCTCAATTCATATTTTCTATATTGCTATTAGAAAAAGTGAAATGTAGAGTTTCAAACATTATCTAGACTTTCAATTTTGGTCCATTATTATTCGGTTTGAGAAAACTTCGCTTACATGAAATAAAGTGGCATTGTGCATGAAAGAAGCTAAACAAATTTGCTGATAATTGTTGGATGGAAAAATGAATATTCAGCTGTTATTTAGATTTCTCGTTTGTCTTCACACATAAAAGAGATTACCCTCTGAAACATTTGTTTGTATTGATTTAAGTTTCTTTGAAATGATATGAAAAGAAGATGCCAATTTTGATGGTAAATATTATTGAACAGGTTTTATTTTGGGAAATTAAATTATCGCTTGGTTTTCATAACATTGCATCTTGGCCTTGTTGTTGGTTGATAAACAGTAATTGAAACGTTTAGTTTGAAGTGTTTGCAGGCGGTTAGAAGCCTCCATCTTGTAATGTCACATTGATTGTTACTTTCTTTTGTTAAAATTTTTCGATATCAAAATCTTCAAGACATATTTTTAGAACAAATTGGAATTCGTAAGGGTTGATGAATAATACAAAACTAAGTTATGTAAGAAACCACACCTACATTGAATAACATGACGGGCTGTAGAAAAAAATGCCTACATGGGATAAAATGCCGGGCCGTAAGACAAACCGCCTACCTTGGATCGCATGACGGGATGTTGAAAAAACGCCAACATGGGACCACATAACGGACTATAGGAAAAAAGGCCTTCATGGGATCACATAACGGGCTGTACTAAAACGCCTACATGGAATCACATTATGGACTGTAGAAAAAACGCCAACATGGGATCACATAACGGGCTGTAGGAAAAAAACCGCAACAGTTCCTAGACTCCTACCCAAGCTTATGTTGTGCATCTATTGAATTAGAAATTCGTCTAAGGCGCAAGGCACTTTCTTAATAAACTGCTTTGCCCACAATTCACTTTCATATCATATTTATTTTAGACACTGTCTTATCATGAAACTATTGAATTAAGAAAGGAAATATACTGGGTAATTCCATTAAATAAAAAGTGTGTACACGGAAGTCAAACAACTGCTGACGAGCGCACGTTTTACACTAGAAATAATGAGTACTCACCAAGAGTACTAACCATGATCATCAACCACAAGTATTTTCCAACTTCAAATACAAAATGTATCACTAGATTGGTCACTCAAATAAACAGAGTAACATTTTGAATTAAATTTAAGTTTCCTATTTACAACAATACGTAATCTGGCGCGTGTCTTGGTACTTCAAATTGTGGGGGTGAAGGGGGGTATCTTTTGTTAAAGTGTGAATGGTGCAAATCTTTAGCATGTTTTACTTGTTACCCTTAAAGATTGGGGGATGGGGATTGCAAAATGTATCCACTTAGATACACGTCTGAAATCATGTTAAACCATAGTTGTGTTCATAATGATCAAATCAAGTCGTCTCTACTTACTTCTATCAATATTATAAGTTTAAACAAAAACAATTCTTTTTTCCCCCTTTTCAAAATAAGCGAGCTTGTTTGAGCCCCTTTTCAATCTTATTTCTGATTTCAATCACATGTCTAGAAGTAAACAAATTTTTGTTTGAACACACTGGACTTTGGACAGTATCCAAGCGGTGCGATGAAATGCAAATCATTAAAAGCATGATCACCACGACCCAGACATATTTCTTTGTTTGGCAATATTCATCTTTCATCAAATCATTCAAATCTAACTGAAGCAACTTATGTCACGTGGCCTTTCTTTTAACCCCACATCAATACTGTTTATCTAAGCTGAAATATAACATTAATATTTACAACAAATGACGCACTAGTCAAAAGATAACAAGGACAACTGTACAGCTAACAAAATCGTATTCCTAAAATATGATGTTTTTGTATTCATAATTAATGAGTAATTACATATTTCACAATTAAACTAAATATTTCCATAATTTACACACGAAAAAGAAAATCTATACTCATTGCTATTGTTGGATATAAACGACAAGTTTTTTTTAAAGCATAATTCAAAATCAACGGTTTTCGTGTTAACTTTCTTTTAGTTCACCAGATTCATTAACTTAACGTTGACAATATTTCGAGCTGTTCAGATATTTAGTTAATAAATATAGTATCAAAATGACCCTATGTCATTATATTCTTCATTTGGAAATATCCATGCTTATTTTGTCATTATTAATATTGAATGTAAGCAAGTGTGTATCTTAGGTGTTCTTTCTTTTTCCGATTCTTAATTCTTCAAAGTGTTGCAACCGTGTGATTCATATCTAGTTGTTTCCTTGTTATAAAAAGTAAAATAGGATACAAAGAATGTGCTGACATGTTGATAATCATTAGTTTTTTCGGCAGTCAAGGCCACAGTATTATCAATACTGACTGATCGACTTAAAAGAAACAAAACAGTATACGACAGTGAAAGTTCAAAAAGTGTTCTTCTCAGCCGGAAGGTATATTTTATTTCACGGAGCAATTTCCAAGAACATTGATTTTCTGTGTCAACCTTTCACATCAATCAAGCTCAAATAAAGCTTAAGGCATTGACAATTGAACAGCTGTCGCTACAGGTGAGTCAGTGCGATAACGATAACCCGCCTATTTCAAACTGTATAAGTTTTCATCATTAAGTTTTGTCATTATTTACCAAACTTATCTGATTATTTTAACTCCTTTAATTTTTTTGATTCTATTCAAATGTTCAATGTTTATTTTTGATCAACATGTAAAAGTAACTAGAGTTTCTGCGATTATTTCACGTAACATGTGAAGTAATGAAATTGTGAATGATTGATAGATAATAGGAGTGATGTTGATAATGATGCCGAAAATGCCAACAACATGGTTTATCAAGTATCAGATGAAAAGTTCATTTTTCTCGCTGTGTTTGAGAATGCCATTAAAGATAGTGGATCCTATCCCTCTCTTTCTAGTCGTTGTGGGTTCATGGTAAAAAAATGCGATCTTGCTCCGCCTGCCCATTAAGCAGTTGAATTTGCTACATTACTTATTGGTTTTGTAATTTACTAAGCCTCGGCACCTAACAGGCCATACTCCTTTTATACACTGTATGTACATGTATGTCTCCATTGCAGCGAATATTTTTGTAGGTTTACTAAGGTTGATAGGTTGACTGACACCTTGTATACTCTGAATGTACATGTGTGTCTCCGTCCTGCCTGTCAGGGGTAATAATTGCAAAGCGCTTTTAGCTTTATTATTCTAAAGGGAAAGTGCTATAAAAGTGCCATTGTTATTATTATTGTTACTTATGATTAAAGAGTCCAACCGACGAAGATAATATGTTATGTAAATTATATAATTCTTCACGGTCGTCATTTAATCAAAGTCAATTTCACTTTAATCGTCATTGAAAATAGCCCTCTGATAAACTATTACACATATTATACTATCGATTTATTTCATTGAATATAACCCTTCATAGTAAGCGCCTTAATGGTATAGTTTTTGCAAAAGCATAAATAACGCTCACTACTTTTAAATGGCGTAATATAACATACTTTTATTGTTATTGTTTATTTCAATGATTTACCATGCCCGTGCACTTCAAGTTATCCTTTGACCAGCACAAATAATAAATCAATTCATTTTGAACGATTTTAATCAGCATATGAACCGATGTAAAGTAGGTAACTTTTAAAACACTTTGTTTTACATCCACTTTCTTCAATGTCTAAGTTGTTTTCTTGTTAGCACAATTTACGCTCGTCTGTTGTCGACATTATTTACCTCATCAATCCTTGGCCATGATGTCTACAAGACAAATATCGTATCCAATCTCAAATCAATGGAAGCTCGAACTCCGCCATAGATAAATTGTTTGCATGAGCACTTTAGTTAAGTAGTTCCTACCATATTTGATCTAGATTCATAAGAGATTGACACGTATATAATCCAATGCTTTCATTAGTTAAAGATACAAGGACGTTTCCTGTGTTCATTTGATTCATAACAAATTGACAAACACAGTGCTTTGTACCCCATCACTCACCGACCCAAGGCCACAGAAGCGTCGACCGGTAATCGATTATAGTCAATATTTGGGAGGTCTTGTATTTATGTGAACATCTTTCTAAAAATTGTTAAGATTAGTCCTGGGAATCTGATATGGCACTATGGTGATAATATTATATTATTTATAAAGCCTACCACAAACCACACTGTATTAAGAAAAGAAACACTTTTGCTCCTTTTAGAATTTTATGAAACTTATATTATCATGATACAGCAGCATTCAGATTAAAAATTATAAGCGAAAATAAAAATTCTTATTTAAGTCAAAATAGAAAGCTACAAACAACAACATGAAAATCGATACTACGCTCATGCAGCTTGTACATGAGCGCACAGTAATACACAAGGATGCACTTTACAACTTTCTAAAAAAATATGCAAAACATAATTCAGTTTTGAGTTATTTTTTCTGTAAATGCAGACATGGATTTCAATTCATTTGTGACCAATAAAGATAGTATACGTCTAGCGTCATATGTTCTTCTAGGTAGCGTAATTATTTGACTTGGAGAAGATTTCTACACAAGAATACAAAAAGTACGATTTATGATAATGCATGCACATTGTTCTTAATGTAAATAGGTTAACGTTCGTATCGCTTGTGCCTTTTTTACTTTTTTTAATAAGAGGTATTCTAAATTGCTTCGAATGGTTTTTGTTACAAATAAATAGACCAAACAGCTCTTTTTTTGCTGTCACGTGTCAATCATATACTTTTCAGGATTGTTTGCTAATAAGTATAACACCATCAATATAACCATAAGCGTGTCAGTTAATAGCTAATGAATATTCATGTCACTTAGAAAAAACTTGTTACGGTTATTAGTCTGCGTATGGGTCGAATCCTTATGGTGTTCATATTTTGTTTGCTCCTGTTGTGCGTTGTGAAGAAAACACAGTTAAGTGACGTGATCCGTAGTGTAAATAATATCTCTAATTATCTAATATGTGATAAAAAATTCTAAACAAACACTTCCAATGAAATCCGGAACACTCTTCATCACTATCCTTTGAGGTCATACCACAGTAAATGAAAAAGGAGTATTTTATATGTTCTTTCAATAACTTAATTTCCACCCTGATCCTAAAATAATCAAAAATCAAAACAAAATAATTATCAGCAGTAAAGTCCATACAAAAACGAAAACTCTAGTATGTTTTGGTGAAAGGTTCCGCGCAAAATTTGTGTTGAGATATTTGAGAAATAAGACAATCAGGCATATAAAATCAAATTTGGGGAGCAAACTTTCGGAACAAACAAACTTATTTTCTGATCATAAATTATCTTATTAAATCAACTTCCAACCCATAAACTAGCAGGCCTGGGATCATGTTACAAATATATTTTTATGTATAGTTCCTACTTGGATTGTTCATTTTTACTCTTAATTACATTGTTTGGCGACCATAGCTTTTTATTTGACACATTTCCAAACCACATTTTACTGTGGTCATAATTTAGGTCATTTTAGCTTTCGTTCTGTATCATTAACCAGTGAAGTTTGGTGTTTACAAGAACTGCACGGATATTTAACATGTTCATATCTTTAACTTTAATACCGTTGTGTATGAAGACAATTGTCACTTGCCACTTTGAAACAGCCTTGTATTTGAAACAATACTTTATACCGACTATGGTCAAATTATCTTGTTTTTTTCCGGCAAACGTGGGTTGTTATCTTTAAAGTCATTATTCTCGTTTACATATGATGCAAAAGCACTCACATCTTCACGTGTGGTGTACAGGGTTACATTAAACTAGAATGTATCACGCCAAATCAGGTCATTATATAAGACCCAGTCTGCTAACGATGTCAGCAACAAATATGTCACCAAGAGTGGCAATCCATTCATTAGAACACTCAAGAGGATTTGATAGAATCGGAGACTTACCCTGGTAATTTATCATGGTAATTTTATTCTATGACGATGCTTTTAAGGGGTGACCGAGTTCACAAGCGTTCAGATTCAAGATGAATTGCAAAAAAGTAATATTATTGAATTTTGTTTTAATTAATCATTCTTGTTTAACTGTGATAGAGGGTCTGTGTTATTGAAAGACGCTTTATAACCGACGTACTTTAAACTTCTATTGAATTTGCGTTTAGATTAATCACTTTTCAAGACATCTTCCTTTCTAATGGGAAAATTCATTGTTTTTTCTAGAAACGAAAACATAGACTGAAAGATGGAGAAGTCGACCTGGATTTAAGGTCAACAGCTAGTCCAAATCACATTTTTCAAATCCCTTGAATCCAGAAATTTTACTCATATCAACAGAAGTTCGGTTCCGGTAAATGAAAAAGATTGATTCCCTGTTGATACTACCCCGGTCACGTGTGACTCTTTCTAAGGAGTCGCTCAATGCAGAAGCCCAGGTTTCGAGGACTATGCACAAGGAGGATCTCATTGAATCCCTAAATATTGAGTTGGTGATTTTGTGTTCTTCTATCTGTGATAAACTGAGAAAGCTCATATCGTGGAGCAAGATAGCCGAGTGGTTAAGGCGTCGGATTAAAGATCCGGCCGTCTTATAGTGGTGTGGATTCGACCCCCGCAATGGGACAAAATGTTCATGGCGAAAATTTGCTATCGTGTTTCCGCCTGTTCACCCAGCAGTATATATGGGTACCCGACTACAGGCAGTAATTGTAATTGTGATTGCTAAGGCGACGCGTCTCAGGCAGCGTCCCTTGTATACTTCCCAGGAAGCTGGGAATCTACGAGATCGTCTCCATTTGGCCTGTCTGGGTAATAATGATAGTAAAGCGCCTTTAGCTTACTCCAAAACTAAAAGCGCTATATAAATGCCATTATTATTCTCAAATTTGTATCAGTTAATAAACCAGCAGACTTAATTCTAACAGAACGTAATGTAGTTGCATCGGTTTCTGAAAGACCTGAACTCTCCTACGCATATTTCTCACCCCGTTGTTTACTGTTAGCGTTAGCCAATTCCATAATATATAAAAATATTGCATTTTTCAGTTTAATTAACAGGTTATGCAATTGGCCTAATTATGAAGCATGATTATACATCTTAACAAAAATCACTTGTTTAACACTTATGACCTTTAGTTATCTTGACATAGCATATTAAGAAAATATTGAATATAATGTAGACAAAGATTGTTACTTATGGATAGTCATGGCTTACCCCCTAAAACCATCATAAGTTCTTAAAACTACTATTTTCGAGCATATGTGGTCTGGGATGCTGATTACTTTCCGTTGTATAATTTGAATTAAATGCCTGGTCACATCCTTACACTTAAAGAATTGAAAGATTTACGATCAAGTTTAGTTTTTGTTTTAAGTCTAAGTCATTACCCGCCATTGTAGCTCTAGCTATGATATGATGATACAATACACACGTATACATCAAACCACAGACTAATTAAGTACAGAAAGACATCAATATTCAATGGGATATCTTGTGTTCTCCGGAATGAAGTATTACATTGAGTCTGTTGGGACTTCCTCATTAGGTTAATAAATTCTCTACCACTTCATAATTTTCTGAACAATATATCAATTTTTATAGTAATACAAACTTATGTAGAAAAAGTGTAGCATTTCGTCACTTCATATGCCTCTAATTAGCTCTACATATTGCAATTTTCGATCGGATTCAGGTTTTGACTATAAGGTTTGCTACCCACGCAAAACAAAAATGTTGTCTTAGCAGTAAAAATAAAACTGAGTAAACAAGGGTATTTAAAATAATAAAAGTATCTTGCAATTCAACTACGATGAGTTCGTCTGAAAGATTAAAAGAAAACATTTCGCTATATAATGTTTTGTCTTGTGTACGAGAAAACCTGTTACCAAATAGCTATTTAATGCCACACCCCCTCAATTACTGATGCTTGTCAATCCTTTCAGCCCTCTCCCCCACTGCTGATGAGCACTGCTATATTTCATCAAACGTGGACTCATTTGGATTCTCTCCGTCCTTGAAGTTTATCAGTCAACTGAATTTCTTTCGATTTGTTGGCTTATAACATTATATAGTAATTTTGACTTGCTTCTGTTTTTTATATTTTGTTTTTGTTTGTTTAATCTGACTTAAGCTTTTATAATAATTTGCTTTTGTATTTTGTTTATATGTTGGTATTTCCTAAAGAATATATTTATTTTTTTAAACACTGAAGAGGCCCTAGTGGCAAAACCTGTTTGCTATCAATATTATATTATTTGTGTATTGAAAAAAATTGAATAACAGTTTTGATATTAGTTGTTTCAAATGTATAACATCCTAATAATTGGGCCAATTTTTGTAATCGTTTCAAATCTCAAGATATGAATAAGGGATTCAATCGTTTCACCGTGCTAGTGACTATCTAATCTTTAACACTTAACTATATTTAATGACATGTTGTGTTTGATAAGCGATAAATATGAAAGTGACTAGTTTTCGCCCTAATATCGATCGCCTTCCATTTATAAATGTCATTGAATAAGAGTTAAACCAGAATAAGAAGACTAGCTAGCCATAAGCAATGACATAACTGTCCAGCTATGATTAGTTGCAGAGACAAGTTGAGTAAATCAAAACAAAACAAAAGTAGCAACCTTCAAATTAAAACCCGTCATGTCTAAGAATGTTGAACTTTTGACCTCAAAGATTGTCACCAATCATTTCAATCGTCTAACTGTTGGCAATATAATGTCAACTTTATTTGCAAACACAAGTTTCAATCGTAGAACATTCAAACCCAAGAAACCGAAAAAATACATACAGTTGTAAGTTTTAAACACCAAGAGCACATTGATACAAGAAAACATGACTTTTCACTATTTTTTTGTTATTGCGCTTTCACAGCTGTTCTCATAAGAAAAAGAGACAGTTAACATAATTTTATAATGTTTTGCTAATGTGAAGTGATCGTGTAAACCAGTCAAAAAGTGACAGTAGCTGTCGCCCGGCTCGGATAAGAAACCTATCACAGCTTTTATTTCCAATATGTATTATATTCACACATGGTTGATAGGCTATTGAAATATACATGCTGAGAATGAATTAAAGAAGACATTTATTTTCGCAATCTCAGCAAGTTGATATCAAGAAGACACTTAGAAATTAACTTCGTGTGACATTAGCAGGTCTTCACTTTTAATGACATGTGATGTATCTCAAATAAGATAAGATAAGATAAGATAAGAGGAGTTTATTATCATATACGTATTATATACATAACACATAATTAAATTCTTTCTCATCAACAGCAAAACATATTCAAACTTATCATACAGACACATACAGATTTAACCATACATATGAATATTACACAAAAAGTACTTAAAACACAAATTGAGAAAAGTGTAGAAAGTCATACCTTGAAAAGTTTATAAATACAGTATTTCATCATCATAATAGTACTATTTTCCGAAAGGTTGCAAAAAGGAAGAAGAATATTTTCATTAATTTGAAGTCGCAGAGAAAGGGACATTTATCAAGGATATACCGCTTACTGGTTTCGCTTCGGATTACGAAAGTAGCCCGACGCGACACAAAAAAGGAAGGGGGTGATATTTTAAACATTTTAAGTGTGTAAAATAAGACAGTGCATTCTTTCAAAAAAGGGAGGTAAAGATAACTAGCTTTGGTCAATTCAATTCAATTTAGTTTATTAACCCAGATTGCGATTGACAACATATGGGCATGTACCATGCCCGGTCACATGGGTTCGTCGGGGGTCTTATTTGTTCGCCCCCGGACTCCCCATGCCAGAATCCTGAGCCGGGTGTCGGCCACAGCTATCAAGGTAATATAAGAAAGCACAAGAAAGGAGAACAAGGGAAAAGACTCACTTAGGGAGCGTTCAAATATCATCTTACACCTTTTTGAGGGGTTTTGGACCCCTCCCCCCCTATATTCACCTTTCTTAC
>JAUUEB010509820.1:0-10062 GCA_032362205.1 Clione limacina | reverse complement strand
CTATTAGCGATGTAAGGGCAACAATTGATTTGAGATTGTGTAAATCTGGGCAACGCCGGGTAAACCCACTAGTTGTTTATATAACGTAGGTTTTGATTTTTTTTTGAATTATATTTCGGATATGAAATGAAAGGAATAAACACCTTTTATCTTTTGATATGATCTGTATTGCCTACTTGTTCTGATGAACACAAAAATTATATCAATCGGCGAGCCTCGTGATTTTCTTGTGTTAATCAGAACTCGTGAGGCAATAGCTATCATATGAAAAGACAAGCGGGCTGTATTCCTTATATAGTACCTGAGACATTGTTACATGATATACTCGTGAGGCAATAGCTATCATATGAAAAGACAAGCGGGATGTATTCCTTATATAGTACCTGAGACATTGTTACATGATATACTCGTGAGCCAATAGCTTTCATATGAAAAGACAAGCGGGATGTATTCCTTATATAGTACCTGAGACATTGTTACATGATATACTCGTTAGGCAATAGCTATCATATGAAAAGACAAGCTGGCTGTATTCCTTATATAATACCTGAGACATTGTTAAATGATATACTCGTTAGGCAATAGCTATCATATGAAAAGACAAGCGGGCTGTATTCCTTATATAGTAACTGAGACATGGTTCCATGATATACTCGTGAGGCAATAGATATCATATGAAAAGACAAGCTGACTGTATTCCTTATATAGTACCTGAGACATGGTTCCATGATATACTCGTGAGGCAATAGATATCATATGAAAAGACAAGCGGGCTGTATTCCTTATATAGTACCTTAGACACTTAGGACTGCCTCACACATCTCACAAAAACGTTGCTAGATTTCACTTAACTCACTGTTCAATCCAATATGATATCACAATGCTACTTTTTGTAACTATTCTTTTTCATAACAATTGTATTTGTATGGTATAACGCAATATCTTTGAATATCGTCTGGCGTAGCAGCCCTAGCGATGCAAGATTTCCGTATTTCAATTCGCAAAGCTTAGATTACCGGAGTAAAGGCAGCCATAAATAAACATTTTTATAAACATTGCTATTTCCAGAAATTGATATTCTATCAAAAATAGAAACTATATTTACCCGTGAAGATTAATGTACATTGAAGCAGACTGATAGCAATCAAAAGCCTATTTGAACGAGTGTCTCATGAAATAGGATATTAAGTGGAAGTGAATGATGCAATAATCGACCCTTATTAATAAATAATGTAACTCATTTTAGTCTCCTTGGAAGTGTCTGAAGAAGTAAAAAACCTTATTTTTCATTTAAAGTTGCGCAGCTCTTTTAAAAAACAGTTTACTTCAAACAATTATCAGCAATACAGGTTTTATAATGTCAAGAAAGAGCTATTCAAACTTGAAACTGTTTAAAAGCTGAATTAACTATTTTGGAAAAGTTAATGAGAAAAGGATATCTTGCATTTCAGCAGGGCTTTAAACAGTTTCTGGTAGCAATTACAGTTATTGTACGTTAATGTTTTTTTTTGTTCAATTATAATAAAGATCCGTTCAAAAATAAAATAATAACACAATAGTTACACGATACGTATACGATTGGCAAACTGTTGCAAATTTTAGAAGGTCAATTTTTTGTTGCTTTACTTGAAGTGCTAAACTTACACATGTATAACGTTCTAATTTTTTTTAAAATAACACTATATTAGGGCGCATTTTTAAGACGAAAAAGATCATTATTTTAGGTTAAACCTGAAAGTTGTACAATTTAAGGTTTTTCTGATAATTTAAAGCGAGCTACCGTTGTTAAAGATATGTAGCTGTGTCGTTTGAGTGCATTGGTTAGATAGTTAACACTCTGATGCACTTCACCTTATGCGTCTGTGCATTCTTTTTTTTAAATGTTTATACATGGATACATAATGTTTATACTTGCCTTATTCCTGTTGCCCTTAATTTATTAATCCTTATTAAGGATGATTCGAATCAGAAGTATCTTTTTCATTCCGTACCAACCAATGGTGTATGGCTTAAACCAACAGCTTCATTCCGCGAACTGATAGTAAAATATAAATGAAGAACTCACCGGTCGAACGACAATGTATTATATTTGTCCCCTCGTCTGGTTCTTCTGACATATCTCGTTGTTTGATCTTTGCGTAAATGTTCTGGGTCACTGTGGCTGCTGTCTTTTACTTATTACCCGACACCGAGTATTCACTACTCGTGGAGGGTATAGTGACGATACGCGTTTGTCTGTCTGTGGGCACGATAACTCAAGAAAAATACCACTGATTGACTGCAAATCGTGTACGATGTTGTAACTTAATCAGATAAAGACGCCTATTTAATTCCAGCAATACCCGTTAACAATTGACAGAGTTATGGAATTGAAAAGTATTTTACTATATGTTCTAATTTCTTTTTTCTGTCAAGTCACTATCTTACCGAACTTCTCTTTTCTTCCGTTTAGAGACACAAGGCACGTATCTGACCCAACGGAGATTTCCAAAGCGTGTAAACCTACATCGTTCTTAAGATTATAAAACTGACCTGCCGTTGTTGCATATTCCGTCCCTGCATTTTTGTCTTAATTGGTTTATGTAAAAGAAATATCAAATTATGTGATCCGTTTTATTATCGTTTCTTTTTCCTATCTATGATCGTTCTACATTGTGTTCTTTTATGGATAATCTTCCAATTCGTGTTGATATTTATTTTAGATGGTGTCGGGTTTGTACTCTATCTGAGTACTCATGTTTCTAGTTTCTGTTGTTTCCTACTTTCTTATACTTAAGATCTCTTTTTATCATTTGAACGACGAATGAATGGGTCAATGACAAGCCTGTAAGAGACTTGAGTCTCTAAAAATTAACCGACCGAACGTTTTTTGGTAAAAAAAAAAGGAATAACAATTATCGATGAAAAATCCTTTCTTTAATAAGGGAATGGCAATATTTCTGTAAATATGCAGCTGTTACCACACCAATATGATAACCTTCCTAAACACTTACAAGATCATAAGATTTAGAATCTTTGACCAAAATGATTAGTTTGCCAAGATTATCTCATGAATAAAATAATAATCACATACTCAATCATGTTTACTATACGAGAGACGCCTTTGGCGGTCTTCAAGTGTTAGAGCGTATGTATGTACATTTAGTATTCTATAACAATGCGTGCGTGCATCTGTGCGTGCTTCTGTGTGTGCATGAGTGTACTTTTTTGTACTTATGTGTAACTTGTAATATTAAGAACATCACTGTTCACTGGTCACTTAGGTTCTCAGCGTTTCGAGATTTCATTTTTAGACTTGTGATTAAAGTCCTTTAGAGAAAACGCAATAATAATTAAATATTCTGATCATTTATAAAAACTGTCCAAGAATTGTGTTGCAAGGTGATGAAAGGAATAAATATTATTGTAGTGTAGCATTTTGTGTGCCAGACAAGTAAGTGCTTTTTTTCTTCTGTGTTCCGCGATAATTGCAATTTCAGGTCTGACTGGTCGGTCTTTTCTATTTAGACAGCTCAATAATGCATCCTCGTTTCATGTGACGGTTTCTCGAGGACTTCTCAGCACAATTTTGATAGTCCACTTTGTCATTGAGTACAGGTCAAAGGAAAACTGAAGTTCACGGAGTATTATCCATTGTCAGATAATTTCTTTCAAAATTGTAACTAAAAACATGAGTACTCAGATAGAGTACAAACCCGACACCATGTAAAATAATAAAACATTTCCTTATTGTACCATTACTTAAATATATCTTTATCAAAATGTGTATTAAAAAATATTGAGAAAATTAAATTTATGCTTGGATTGCAATCAATAATACGCTTTAAACTATTCATTAAGGATCGTGTGTTGCGCGGCGCAATAGAACACAGTACAATGTCCCGCGCGAAAAGTTGCGCACCACTGGGCACTGCTATTAAACGCGATCTTGAATACCGGAAAAAGAAACCTGTCAGTAGAGAAGCCAATCGAGTAAATCTCTATCATTCTTTGGTAATTAAATCTAATCCCATAACTCTGTCAATTCTTAACATATCTTGCTTGAATTAAATAGGGGTCTTCATCGGGTTGAATTACAACATCGTACAGGATTTGAATCAATGTGTGGTATCTTTCTTGAGTTATCGTGTCCACATAGAGACAGACAGACAAACAAACGCGTATCGACACAATACCCTCCACGAGTAGTAAATACTCGGTGTCGGGTAAACATAACAGTAGGGCCCACACAGTTAGGGAAAATTGACTCGTAGATGGGGTCATGCAAGGGAGTACTCACACTTAAAATCAGTCGTAGATAATAATAATAATGATTGCTAAATACTCATGTTTCATAGACGGTTTTAATTATCAAAAACAAATATATCACTCTGGTCGGTACTCATTATTACTTTACAACGTATTAAAATGTGTATTATTCAGCACTGTGATAATTGTGACGTTCTGTCACATGAAGATGAATCTCAAAGAAATGTTTGCCATTAATATCTTTTAAATTCTGAACATCGGAATAGTTGTTCCATCTTTAGAAGAAAGCATTTCATCAAAATCACAGTTTTGAGTGAAGAATGCGAAAGCCGAGCTGTAAAGGCGTCGGACTGGAAATCCGATGCTCTGATGTGTAATGTGTTCGTGAGGTTTTGCTGCTTCTCTAAAATACCCAATGTCTCAGTGAAATTAGATTACGCCCCTTACATCTCATTGCAGGAATTGAGATCAGCTGCCTGGAAATGCGCCATATAAATTCTCCATATTATTATTGTTTTAAGATATATTATACTAGCCGTCAGAAGTGATGCAAATTTTCAGTCGGCTTGTCACATTGTTAATTTTATTCTGAACAAAATGTTTTAATGTTATTTCTAAGCGACAAACCAGTTTTTGTCGTCCAATATTTGGTTTACCCTGTATCTTTAATATTTTAATGAATGCTATATACTTAGTTGAACCAAAACAGCGTGTTATTTTGAAATTTCTAACAGACTAATATTATTTTTATTTCACAGAAAACACGAACCTGTTCTAATCACAATGAATTTATCATAAGATGAAGACGATTATACAGTTTACAAAATGGTCTCAAAACCAAATATGGCATGTAACACATTTATATTAACAATTGTATTTGTAACTTTTGGTGCAATGACAGCGTCCTCAATACCCCTTTCTGTTGCTACAGAACATTGGCTGTTTACGTCAGAGCCCTACCTTTTTCACATGCGGACGGCTTTGTATTACAGATGTTGAGTTTTTACCTAAAATATCGGTTCATTTTCGGTCAGTATTATGGATATCCTATCTGTAAATATTCTGAATGGTAAGTCATCATTGATGCGATTTGGTTTTGATATTGATTTGTTGTGTTATTTTTGTAGCACTCACCCACTCATCCGTTGCCTGCTCATATGTGAACGTTGCCGATCTTGCTTTGCCAACTCTTCTGTCCTCTGCTTTTCCCATGCATGCTTTGTTTTTGCTCTCATCATTCGTGACATTGGGGACACTGGTGACGTTCGTTGTTCTCTGTCAGCCATCTGAATGTTGTCTTCCATATTGCCACTGACAAATAGTTTTCAAGAATTTGTGGTATGTCCAAAATTTGTATCTGCCTTTTGCCTGGTGGTATAGAGCAAGCTTCTTTTATTGCCAATTATGTGTTGGACGTCTTTATTTGAGGTTTTCTCTGTCCATGGTATGATCAACAGCCTTCTGTTAACTATCATTTCCATTGCCTCAAGCCGGTCCTCTGATTCTTACAGGAGTGTCCAGGTTTTATATCATTTTAGTACAGTTGAGTAAACAATGGTATTCACAAGGGAAAATGTGGTGCTCATTGGAAACTTTGAAATCATCAGAATGTTCTTTAAACATCCGAATGATGCTTGCTTTTTTATATAATATCTCTTGCATCTGAAAATATAGACTTCCTAGTTATTTGAACAACATTTTATTTTTTACGTTCAGTAAAAGTCCCTTTATATCACTTATTGACTTCCTTTTAACAAACGTTGAAAGTTTTCTGGTGTGTGACATCAGCACTGTATCATTTGCATATCTTGTGTTTGTGATATGTTCACCATTCACTTGGATGCTAGTTTTTTCGACAATGGACTTGAATATGTTTTTACTGTATAGGTTTTAAAAAAATGGTGAGAGAACACAGCCCTGTCGCACATTTTTCTGGATTGGGAACGTTTCAGTATTCTCATTCCCCACTCTCATTTTGTATACGCGATTATTAATTTTGCCCCCCTTAGGCGTGCTTCTTTTTATTGGTTCCACGTGAACCCTTTTCAGCGATTACTTTTCTTTAGTCCTCCCAACTGTTTGATGACGGAGATATAAAGATTCGCCTTTTAAATGGTTAGCCTCATGGGTGTAAAGTACAGTCCACTATCTTCTTCTAGTTCAAGCCTCGTCTTTGTCCTGTTTAGCAAGTTTCTGATAGTGCGAAAGCTAAAGCACATTGCTTATGTATATGATGTAGGAATGTATTTATGCAAGTAAGACTAGTCCTCTGATATCCATTCTTGTCAATAAAGCTTGTCAGTACGGGCTAGGGAGTACCGATACTCAGTGAGTCGCCACTAATCATTGAAGGGCACAACGCCCACACCAAACTAATTACACCAACGGCCACCTGATACCAGCACACCGAGCTAGCAACAAAACGCATGTCAAAATAAGAAGCCTCAAAAATCCACCTCTAGCAGGTGCATTGGACACCATGGAACAACGTTTTACTTTATTCATTGTCCGGTAAAAGAATGAAGTTTTGCTCTTCACCTTCACCCCACGAATTCAGCTTTTATGATCCGTAAAAATAGTTCCAAACAATAGTGGTTTCCCTAGGGTCTTCTTAGGTGACCAATGGCTAAGAAATCAAAGTCAAGTGAGTGAACTCTGGTCAGAATAATGGTTCAGGTATACCAGTATATATAGTATTTTTGTATTTGGAAAAAAAATCAACACAATGGTACTTTAAAAAAAGGGGTCGACGAGTGACTTTGTTTCCTTGTTTTGTTTTAGGTAGTTGAAACATTAACGTATATAAATATATTACACCTATCTTATTCTGCTGGCAATCACTGTGCTCTTATTAGCAACATTAAAACAATTATAGTAGTTAAGGGTTCTTAATATTGTGCTCTAAACATATATTGGACTCCCAACAAAATGATGGTAGATTGACTCATACAGGAGGTACTCATTGATAGGTGCAAATTACTAAACGCAGATACATTGTACTCGGTTTTTACCAATTAAGTGGTATTGTTGTTTAACATATATAATAAATAAAAAGCGACATTTATTCTGATTACTTTGATTTCTTGACGATTTATCTGCACAAAATGCCATAAGGAAAATATCTTTATTGACCAGCGCTTCATCAGTAAATATTACTCCACTGGTTCTTGATGTAGCCACGGTCAAGATTGACCTCATAACTCAAGAATAATGGTCGTACCCTTAAAGAATTTACATATTTGTAATTGACAACGCCGTTCATTTGCTACCAGCCATTATCCGTTCTGAGAATTTTGATATTTTGACCATTGGTCAGCCCTACTCATAGATAAAGGAATATCTTTTCTCTGGTCCTAATGTTCGATCGCTCAAGATATTTTTTGGCGAACTCAAGTGTGTATGTCTAGGTACCATAATGATTCTTAAAACCCGAGCCCGGTAGAGTCCTTGGAGTGGGAGGGAGAAGAGAACCCCCCCCCCCTCGACTTGTATGTTGACACCTGCTGCTTGATTTTTCTTTTTGTCTGCTTTAATTCTACAAACCAGACACATGAATTGTGTTTTTTTACCATTATGTTCATATTTCTATCAGTTGTTATCGATTGTTTTTTATTATGCCTTATAGCTCGTAATCTGTTTATATTTCTTCAATGCACCAGGTATTACCTCTATCATACTTTTGACGTTTAATAATTGGATATTCGGATAATTATCTGACGTTTAAACAGATAAAATACTTACCATTTTACATAGTATGTATTGTACTGCTGTCTTTTCTATAAACATAAGCAGAACATTTCAAACGTATTCGAAAATATGATTCAATTGCAACCTTATGGTGTATGATTGACTTCTTGTTTGAGTGATTTCTTGTTTGATTGACTTCTTGTTTGATTGATTTCTTGTTTGATTGACTTCTTGTTTGATTGATTTCTTGTTTGATTTACTTCTTGTTTGATTGACTTCATGTTTGATTTACTTCTTGTTTGATTGACTTCTTGTTTGATTGACTTCTTGTTTGATTGACTTCTTGTTTTATTGACTTCTTGTTTTATTGACTTCTTTTATTTGGTATTGTACTGCAGTCTTTTCTATAAATATAAGCAGAACATTTCAATCGTATTCGAAAATATAATTCAATTGCAACCTTATGGTGTATGTAAACTTCTTGTTTGATTTACTTCTTGTTTGATTGGCTTCTTGTTTGATTTACTTCTTGTTTGATTTACTTCTTGTTTGATTTACTTCATGTTTGATTTACTTCTTGTTTGATTTACTTCTTGTTTGATTTACTTCTTGTTTGATTGACTTCTTTTATTTGGTTTACTTCAAGAAATAAAAAAAACGACGTTTCACTCAATGTTTTACAATGCTCTTCTTCTTTTTAAAGAAAAAAAACATTTCTCATCTTCCATCACTGATATTTCCATAAGCTCACCTGAAAACAAAGACTTTTGTATTAACAACACTTCCCCTCCCACAAACCTTTACCCAGTTGAAACAGGCTACCGCCGTCACCTATTAACAACTATATGATATACGATTTGCTTAGATTTGTCGGTTGTGTTAATATATATTTAAGAATCAAGATAATCAATCGGCAAAAGAAATCTACGCTTGATAGTATTTAAGGGGGAGAGTCCACCGTTTAAAGGAAATAACATTGGTATCAGAGAAATATAGGCAAGGGACTAATCAATTATTAATAATCTTCAAGGGGTCCACAAAGAATAACGATAAGATTATCACAGCGGGTGAGTGGACATTGATAGTTGACTTAACGCTTTTGCTAATGAATACGTTAACTAGCCTAATGGCACAGAGATATACCAGACACAGACTGACGACATCAAAGCTGCTCAAAATCAATATGTTTGTCGACTTACGAGGCAATCGGACAAGTGGTCGGACATCCAAGAACTGTAATGTATTTACACAACGTTTTACGGTGTTTTTGCTAATCATGTGCTTGACTTAAACGCATCGCACTCAGCAAGATGCCAACGCGTAACTCTTTTTGCGCTCATAAATCTTAAAATTCAGTCATATAAACAAACAATTACATATATAAACTTAACTCTAGTTGAGCAAAAAAGCAAAGACAATTACGTCTTACCTTTTGCTGTTTCATTGCTTTCAGACAAATTGAAATCTATTAATAACCCTTTTTTGTAGATGCTACGAAGAAATCACCACTTCAGGCTGTCTACTTGTTCATATGAGGTGATTTTTTATTGATGTTTTACTGAAAAAAAGAAAATTGATTGTCTTTAATTGATACTACCTCAGACCGCTTAAGAATATGTTCTAATTGCGTCTTAAGTCTGTTCAAACGACTGCTTTTACAAATTATACTAAATTCCATATGTCATTAACCACATAATTCCCTCTTTCCTTCATGTTACTCTCCGATGGTTTTAAAATGTATGCTTAGACAGTAGCTGTATTTTCTTGTTGCAGCCTATTCTACCTTTATTTGTTGTTACATTTTTAAATACTCATTATAGAATATTGATATATAACTTGGTATAAGTTATCTTGTTAGTCTACACACAGTTTGAAAAATCTAGCCACTGGTCTGACCTTCTTCTTCCCGACTAGTTTTGACGCATACGCATCCTAATCAAGGATTTTTTAAAGAAAGTGGTATCAAAGGATCAGTTTATCCGGTTTTCGACTTCCGTCGCTCGTACTGCATTTATTGGTTAGATTCAAGTAATTAAAAACTGTTAATCGTCACGTTCGACCCCCCAAAAAAGGTTAGATGATATTAGTGCTGTTTTAAAACCTTAAAATATTTTTGTTTTTTTTGTT
>JAUUEB010509809.1:0-10063 GCA_032362205.1 Clione limacina | reverse complement strand
CATAAAGCCTATGGAGGAGAGTGGCAGCAAACATGCGGTACTGATACAACTGGTCAGATCCGAACCGAGGTCCTCTAGCTAAGCCACCACACCACGCCTTCTTGAATAAGCGATAGTCGAGGATTAGTTAATGTATGACGTAAGTGAACGAGTGTGTGTATACGAGCTGTATAAATATTAATATTTATCTATACAGCAGATATATAAACTGTATCAAGGTCATGTTCCCATCATAAGAGTCAAGGTCGTATATAACAGTAAACAAGGGCGTTTGCTATTTTGATTGGTTAAGCTGAAAACATCTGAAGACTACAATGAGGTATGAGCAAGTAGTCACATGCTCCTCGATGGAGTCTTATTTTGGTCACAGTTAACAAAAGAAACATTATTTTTATCCCCGAAAACTGTAACAACATGGATTTGTATTCGTTAGTCTTTTCTTTAAATTCTTTGTTAAAAATTAGGATCACATGATTGTTTAGTCTTGCTCATACCTCATTAGCAATCTTTGCCAAATGGACTCTGAACTTCTTAAAAAATGTAGCATTTTTGCCAAACTTAACTTAGCCAAGAGGACTCTGATCTTTTAGAATTAACCTGTTTTGTCAGCAAAACAAATATGAATTATAAACTGTTCCTATATCTCACAGTTGGGAGTAAGCTATATGTGGAAATGACGAAGATAAAGAGAAAAAACAGAACAAATCTAAAGGGTAAAAGGCGAGTTGCTACATTTACCCTGGCAAAAACTTACAATTTAACAGCAATTCATTCATCCTCTTGAAAACAAAAAATAGAAGAGCTGGCAACTTTTACATTATTAAAATGTACACACAGGTGTTAAGCATTTATACATCAGTTTCTTCCTTTCAAAATAACTAATGACGAAAATTCTCCAGCCAACAAAAAAACTAATTAAGATTTTTTTTTTAAATCACAAATAACCAGGGATGCGGAGCCGGAAAATTTTACAAGCTCCGGCTCCATTCCAGGATACTTTCAAAAATGATGTAAAAAAAAATGTAATTATTAAAATCATACGCACTGGTTAATTAAATTATTACAATTAGCACATACAATACAACTGGATTAGTATACTAAAAATAAGCAGGACTGAAGTCGGAAATTCAAATGATGTGAATATCGCGCGAGCGGACGCGAATTTTGTTTAACCGGGTCAGGTTATATTGTCTGGAGCCGATGGAAAAATTTTCAGGTCATCACTCCATTTGCATGTTTCCCTGTCACCCCCCCCCCCCCTCCCTTAAAATTTTTATGAAAGAATAAGAAAGAAAGAGATGCATGTCATATTTCACATAAGAGACCATGCATACATCAGCCCAAAACGCCATCAACAAAACATCCAGCTGAAAGCTGGCGATATCAGATATCAACAGATGAGGGAGAAGGTGACATGAGAAAACACAAACATAAATATACAAACTAGGACTAGGACGCTGTAACTCGGGCATTTATATAAGAAATAAAACTTGTAATAATGTTCCTGGCAACGATGAAAGTCTGTGTTAAAAGGAAATAGTTTTTTGTGGAATTTTTCTTGCTTTGATGTGTTTTTTTTTAATATTCATGAATGCATTAACAAGCTTGTCTGTCTTTTGTTTTTGCGTGTTATTGTTTATAATATACATGCATGAATAAACAAGTGGGGGTGAACGTCCGTAGAAATATTTCCCATAACAAAAAATGACCGACACAGCATTAAGTGGCCATGTTCTTCAGTATATCGGTAAAACATGCCAACGACCTCAGACACATGACATAGTCGACTTATTTAAAATCATTATTACTAGCAAACTCTGCATTATAACTTTTATTTTGTTTTGTTTTGTTTTGTTTTTTTGTTAGTTTTAGACGTCCCCATCAACAAACATTAGGTTATATCGTACATAGCAAATGATGCCCATGTGATATGTGTACCACAATCAGTTTACAAGTCAATAACAACAGACTATAAATTATTTACACTAAACACTGACCGAATATTTATCATAATGCATTTTGTTGTTTTAAGGGTTTAAACATTCCCATCAACACATATAAAGTCATTTAGTTATATCGTAAACAACGACGTATATTAATTAGCATTTGTTATTTTTTAGTTGTTTTTTTTATGTTCTAAAGTCTCAATCAAAAAACAAATTTAGTTCTATTATACATTGCCATTAGTGTCAATATTATGCACTGTATTATATACGTTTACAATAGATGTAAGTCACTGACCCAAATCATAATTATTTACAATAAACACTGACCGAATATTCCTAAGCATTTCTTGTTGTTGTAAGGTTTTTAAAGTCTCCATCAGCACATATTTGGTTATATTCTGCAAGTCATGAATGTTGTACATTGTAATTATGCACTGTATAAACTTACAATGTATATATAAGTCACTGACCCCAGAGATATCGACTACCTTTTTACAATCAACACTGACCGAATATTCATTAGCATTTGTTGTTAATGTTGTTATTGTAAGGGGGTCTTAGCATCTCCATAAACACATTATATGAGGTTATATCGTACAGAACAATTAGTTTCCTGTACCTTGTAATACAGTTTATCATTTTAGCTGTTGAATGTCAATGATCTACCGAATGTTCACCTCGTTTCTGTATTACATAACATTTAACATCTTTTACCTTTCGTTCTCAGTAAACCCATTAACACAGGTCTCTCGAAGTTAAAGGAGATAAAACACTCAGCCTAAGTTGATATTATTATATTTCAATTTGCTATTCGTGTAGTCACAAGAGATCTCTTAAATTTGTATGTTCCTTAAACTGATAGGGAGTTTTAAAAATATTTTTATGTAAAAACATATCGTTGTAGAAAATATGACTACCACAAGCATTTCCAAGCCGAAAAACCGATATCAAATGAATAAGAATTACCTACTTATCTAAAAAAAAAAAAACTACTAAGACTGATATAGCCAGGTGAGATCTTTAATGTCTATACTACTGTCTGTCTTGGTTGTCTTTTTCATTTTGACGACTTTAATTTACAATATTCTTATAATTATTTCATGTCAAAAGTACATAAGCACTGAGAAGTTTACTTATATGTTATTTATACATGCAGTGTATACATAGAGGAGGAGGGGGGAGGAGGGGGGGTGAGAGTATCATTATTGGACGATTTTCTTTTTATACTGTTTTTCTCTTTCATGAATTATATTGTTTATGCTTTGAATTGGCCAAAAGCCTACAATCAACAGTTGAACTTTTGTGCATGTATGACAACAAGTTCAATCTCCATAATTGGCCCATAGAGTTTGACAAGATAAGCAGCTCTGGTCGGGGGATTTATAATACCAATGTGATAACATGTGATAATCAGTGACGAGATTCCTTTTACAATGTCCGAATCTTTTTTCTCAAAATAATACCTGTCGGATTCGGAAACGCGAAATATAGGGAAAACGCTGAATATATGTTTCGAAAAAAAACGGTTACCAATGCATTGTGCTCGGATATGCAAGAATGTTCGGACTGAACACTACAGGCGAACTGTGGTGTAAAAATAACCCTGTTAAGACTAGAAGATCAACAATCATTCCAAATAATAACACTTTCAGAGAACAGAAGCACTCGGCCCTTTTGTCAAAGCACATACACTCAATTCATTGCGTTCAGCACACACAGTCGACTTTTAAGAGAAGCGAAACCTCATGGACATAAAGCTATATTATAAAAATGAAATTTGGCTAAAAGACGATTCGAACCAGGATCGTTTGCTTCATAAACAAAGCTCATATCTATTACATTTAACATAACAGAGAGTGATGGGATTGAGGTTAAACATGTCAAGACATGAACTAATACGCCAGGAAATTAGAACCCGATGTTGAGACGCAGTAAGGGCAGAAGAGCGAGCAGGTCTTTTAACAGCAAACGGTCAAGGACGGTATAACCTGGTCGGTGTATGAGCATATAATAATGGTCCATAAAGAACAGAATGATGCCATGATGTTAACGAATAGTCATAAGGTATCGATTTTGTAATATACAGGCTGACGTCGGTAAGCTCCAAAGTCGCCTTAACCTATATACAAAGAGGTTTTCAACTTTTTTTTTACCTTGTACAACTCGAAGATGTAGTCATCTTTGACATTAGTTTTTAAGTACTTAAAAGTCAAGGGGTTCAGGCTGTAGTATGATTATTTATTCAGCGATGCAAAAATGAAGGCAATTTTTTTAAACGCTGACATTTATTTTCAAGTACTTAAAAGTCAAGATCTTATCCGACAGAAGAATTTTTCAATTTGTTTTCTACTTAATGAAAATAAGTGAGAAAAACATACATTACCAAACCAATGTAAACACCTTGTGTTTAATACCGTGACATATTTTTTCAGTGCTTAAATGTCAAGCGGTAAACAGGCTTGTTATGTTCTTATTGGACTCACCAGTTTTTACAATACAATCTAGACCAAGAAGGACTTAAGAACAAGATAGCATCAGGATCCATATTCCTGAGTTGGCTATTGACAGAGAAATGTGGCTATATTGCGATGTCAGTGTGGACTCACTCTTATTTGTCTTTGTATTGTTGCACAAATGAGTGCAGAAGAGTAACTTATATGTAACAACCGTATTGTATAGCTCTTTGTCAAGTAGATGAATCATCTGTGAACAGTGAAGAGACGAGCTTTCGTCAAGCTATTTTTAGTGCTGAACAGTTTTTGTTCATGATTTTATCTCGCTAAATGTTGTTTATCACCCCAGAGTTCTATGCTCACTGCCCCTCTCTCTCTTCGTCTTGTTTTTCTCCTATTTCTTCTGACCTCTTTATCTTTCTTTAATTATCTTGTTTTCTCTCCCGTTTCCTCTGCTATCTCTCTCTCTCTCTCTCTCTGTCTTTAATCGTCTTGTTTTTCACTCCCGTTACTTCTGCTCTCTCTCGCTCTTCATGTTGTTTTCTCTCTTCATGTTATTTTCCTCCTGTTTCCCTCTGTCCCTTTCTCTATTCATAATTGTTATCTACCTTCTGTCACGAAAACAGCAAATCAACCGGAAAATGATTCATCTATCTGCACTTAAGCTCCATATTTCCCGCCGATCCCAGGAAGCGGAGATATTATGATGGCCTTGACGACAACTCATGCGTAAATCATATAAATATTGAAATAAAAAACAAAATATAGTGACAAGCCTAAAAATCACAACATCACCTCACTCAGCAGTGATGTGCACTGTACTGTATGTGATACAAATCTTAACTGACAAAAACGACAATTATATCGTAACACAATGTTATCAATTAAAAATACTTACAAGATAAAATCAATACGAAGGCGCAGGTTTGATTACATACTATAATTCAACTATATATTTTCTTACTTGGTGTAACTTATGTCAGTAATGTTACATATCTGACACATTATACCGGGATGGTTTAGGGCACTGGAGGCTGGAGGACAATGCCCTGGTCTCTGAAGCATGCAACATTGTTCTTACACAACTAGAGTAAACTTTACCTCATAATATAATAATCTGTATATATACATGTCCTGTTTAATTAACATCCCATTCACGTCTATAACTCCAAAATTATTTAGTTCCATCAAGAGGCTTAGTAAATCGTATCACTTTTTGCAACATCAAGCATCGCAGTTCACAAACTAACTTTTCAATAGCATCAAAAGCTAAACTAAAAAATAGATTTAACAAACAAATTAAACAGAAATTGTGTCCTTTTTTAAAATCAAAACCCTCTAAGTTCCTTATTTCTGAGTAATGTAGAAACTGACATACTTATTAATTAATGCTATGTAGATTAATAGGTCACTGGTCACGATTTGCACTTGACTCCAAGTCAAAGGTATGGAATATCGATTTTTGTTGGTACCTTTTCAAGCGACCATGCGAAGACTAATGATTTAAGTGGCACCAACAGCTGTGGTAGATATATAGATTGCCCAGGTCAAAGTCCTAATGCTAATCTTAAGATCAATACTATTTATACATACACTATAATGATTCCAGAAATGTCAAGGTAAGCATTTACTGGCAGACTACAAACAGAATTCGGTAAATTGGCCTCAGAGTTCATTTTTTACATAATGTGTTGTTTTTGTAAAGGAGTTAATGTCTTCGTCAATATATGGTATTAAATATCTGCGACATTGTTACTCAGATATCTTTATGTATAACCACATATAGGGGTGTAGAACAACTCGTAAACCCTACCACTAAATGCTGACCTATGTAGAAAAGGCAACAGAGTTACACTTATAAAGCACTTAGGTATAACACGAGCTGACCACATGGATCATTCCATATGAATTCATCCTAAATCAGAAAGGCTCAAACACTAACCGTCTCCGCTTTTGTTATCTTCAGTACACCTGAACATGAACAATGAATGAACACATGAAAGATCTTTGCTCTAAACTCCAAACGGTTTCGGAGAAACATGTCGCACATGCCCATGCCGATAAAAATATGCCCTTTTTTAGTTGGGATGTGTGACGCCCCTTTTTCACATTGCAATTCAGATAGAAAAATGATGTACAATCAGACTCCCTGACACATCTAAACAAATTAACAAGAAAGACAAAAATTAATTTGAAATGAAACTAAACTTAAAAAAAACATTTTAATGTTAATTGAAGATTAATTAACTGTGAATATTGCCAAACAAGTTAACTCACCTTAAACTTAAGAAAAATGTTTAATCTTGTTTTTTCTCTTGTGTTCTTTTCTATGACGGTTACAATGCATGAGGAATCATCAGATGTGTAGATGTAGCTCAAAGTCCTCTTACTGTACTAACACTAGACGTTGTTAAGACCACCAACACAGAGTCAACAATAATTGTCACAAACTTGATCCACTTCTTTCAATAATGGAAATACACGATGGAACAGTTCCTGCTACTATCTCAAAAATATGACGTTAAGTTTAAATTCCTGTTCTTTGTTAATCCGACAAGGCACGTATCGATAATGTTCAGCTTAAAGTTCAACTAATTTTGTCACCGTTTTTCACCAATTAGTCACTATAATAAGGCACTGCATCTGCTGAAATAATGAGTTGTCAATAAATTGAAATATTTCAGATACTTTATACTCAACTTATCTCAACAATAAAGCAGTAGCAAACCATGTAACATCCAAAATCAATACATTTCAAAGTGGTAGAGAGGAAGAGAGAGAGAGAGACAGACAGACCAAGACAGTTATGTAGAGTTCAGATATGGGGGATGGCCAAGGATGGCAGATAATTTATCTAAGATCCTATCGGTCAATAGCTTTGTCCACGGCGACCTTTCATGACTCAGTACCGGGTTTCCGGAAATATCCGGTGACCGGAGATTAATGTTAAATAAAAAAAGAAAGGTCGATAAAAGACAATTTATCATCGAAATAAAAAATAGAGAAGATTAAAGAGATGCATTTTTTTTCACAATCAAAGTAAGTGGGATTGTTCCCTTTATTCGTTTTTATTGAAAAAGTGAGGTAACGCTGATGAAAATATCGTTAAAAGAAATGGGAAACCATTGAGTCGAACTAGTGTGAATGCTAAATTGGGTGGTTTCGTGGTTTGTGATAGATAGTAAGGAAGGGGGTTCTTCACAAATTCCCTTTATATCTCTGTACTTAAATAAGATACCTTGAATACCTACAGGGAAAAAATGAAGACAGAAAGTATTTAATAGATGTAAATAACAATGATATGAAAAGAATCTGCTCAATTAAGTGAAAATGTCAAAAGTTCATAGAATGTATCCCAGTAATCAAACGTCAGCAACAATTCAGAAAACATCCGTATTGTGTTTCACTTATGTGGCAAAACAAAGAACCAGGAAGTAATTAGTACAGCTAGATTGAAAGTCTTGTATTATCATAGCTCTGAGTAATCATTTATTTTACATTGAACGTCTTTAATTATAATACCTCCTCGTAATCATTTATTTTACATTGAACGTCTTTAATTATAATAGCTCAAGGTAAGTAATACCGTTTCCTTGGACGCCATTAATCCCCATAGGTCCTAAAAATAGAAACAATAATTTAAAGAATAACATGCACCTAGAATTGGTACCTGAATTCGGGTGAGGGGTTCAGTCGTGTAGCGAGGTTTTTGAATTTTTTTGAGATTAGTAAAAATGGTACAAATTTATAGCATTTTGAATCTCTAATAGGGGGGCATTCCCCCATGTCTCCCCGGCTACGCGCCTGGTGGTAATCTTACGGCGCTTAGGTTTGAGTCCTAATTTCCATAATGAAAGAAGGCGAAGCAAATATTATCACTGCCACCAAGACAGGCATATGAATTGTGAATTTTCATATATACAACATACCTCCAATATACACCAGTTTAAGAGCATGTCTCAATAATTAAAAACTCCTGAGTGGCTTAAAATATGTGTGCATTTGAACATTGGTAAAGAATATATAGAGCGTCAAAAGAAGCAATGATAACAAGACGTTGTCCGGAAATGGGTCCTCAACAATAATAGTCGTCGTTATCATGTATGACACGAAGGGAGAGACTAGTTCAAAGAAATGTCCCCCAAAACTGACCTACATTGCGAGAACTTATCAAAGTTAAGCTAATGATAAGTCGAACACACACAATGGCTGGCAACTCTAAAGTCAGACCTTGAACGCGTTACATAACAGTAATTGGAAACCAGTTATCGATCTTTTTCAAAACCACTAAGCACGACAACGTAATATCGACACTATACACAAATTATATGCATCTATTCACTTCTTTCTCCTCCGAGGTTTATCGGTCAACACTGAAGGACAACTGACTTACAAAATGAACCATGGTATCTTTTCATACTACCAGCCAACTTATACAAAGCTTACTTCTTTAGTGCTTATATAAACATAAATATACGTATAAGCTTAATAAACAATTAACTAAACTGTATAAGCTTATTTGCCTGTCCCTGAAACTAGACGCTAGTTTGGCTTGTAGTCAAAAACCTAGGTTGTATTGAAATGCGAAAGTGGAAATTACCATATTCAAGTTAAACATTCTTTTAAGTCCAACACACCAAGATACAAACAGTAACATGATATGAATAATTAACATATTATGTCAAGTACATTATAAGTTTACCTATGTAGCCATTATCAAAACATTCTCTCTTCAAAGTATTATTACTTAAGAAATATAAGGAATCAGAAATTTCACATTCCGTCACACGCTTATTTCAAAGATGCCATTTAAGGTTGTTTTAAATATAACTTTTTGAACCGTTTAGAGAATATAGATGACATATATGTTTGCAGTCATGATGCCGGAAACTTTACTTTAATCGATGTGTTGTTATTATTAAAGGCTTCAGGCCTACAATAAAATATTATGTTTTGTAATTATTTTCAAGCTTGTCTATAGTTTAAGAAGATTGTGTGAGATATAGGTTAGGTGATATAATCCTAATAGGTTGAAGTATCAAACTTAAAATGCGTTCGTTTTTTGTTTATTTGGGGGTACGGATTCTAGCGGACAGCAATGTTTGCTTTAATTAGTACTAGATTTATGTAAATGAATTTGGGGGACGACAGAATGTTGAGTCCTTGTAGATATATTTGGCGAGTGAGCAGTGCCGTGTGCATGCTTACAAATGAGTAATGTGTTTCTCTCTCTATACAATTAGCCAGTCATATGGCCAGCAAAAACTACCTTGACCTATCAGACAGAAGACCTATCAGACAGAAGAGTGGTCATTATTGTATAGCACAATGACATGTCATTTGTCACATAGCCACACAAATGTGCTGACTCGACGCGATAAACGACATTGTAATAGTTTCACGATATTACAAACAAAACTTTAAACACAATCGGAATATAAGTAAAAAGAAAAACGCATTGTGGTAACAAATAAAAACAGATCAGTTTTTCGTCTGACGTCTCCCATGATGCAAACTGATCATAAATTAGTTGTATATTGTCTTAATTCATGTTGAATATGAGTGAGTGAGAGAGAGTGAGAGAGAGTGAGAGTGAGAGAGAGAGAGAGAGAGAGAGAGAGAGAGAGAGAGAGAAAACAATATATAGATAGATAGAGAGAGAAA
>JAUUEB010509808.1:0-18042 GCA_032362205.1 Clione limacina | reverse complement strand
GGTGGTCTTTGGATGCTGTATTCTTCTCCTTCACCTTCGACTTCTTTTGGTCGATTTTTTAGACGAAGTCGGGTAACGCCGACGTGACGAAGTCGCTAGTCTATTATATGAAACTAGAATTTCGGGTCGCTAAACGCTCCCTCAATTCGACGATTTGGTCCATCTAATTGCAATTTCATCATCACAAATATTCAAAAGTGGCAGTGAAAATTTCAATTTTTCTACTAAAATATTATTAGTTTAAAAGTTGTAAACACCTGGTACTACCTCTAACAATCAGCTCAGCAGAATAAAAAAAGAAAATTTCGAAAGACCAATCATCCCATAAAGTTTTATATGCACTATTGATATTACCCCCTCCCCTCCCCCGCCCACACCCCTGCAAAGTCTTTGTGCAAATACTCTTGAAGTAAACTCCCTTTCAAAACTCAAGCGCCTTCCACCCTTCATCGATTTAGTCATTACGCTCCTTCCATTGCAATTTTATCATCACAAATATTCAAAAGTGTTACTACCTCTAAGAATCAGCTCAGTAGAAGAAGAAAATAACCTTCCGTGTAAAAGTGTCCATGCTGGTGGGCAAAAAAGAAGGAATGTGTGTAACATCCATTTTTGAATAAATTGTTTTTTTAATTAGGTGATCAGCGTATGTAGTTTTATATAGTAAAAAACGAAAGCCTTTACAGTTCCGCAGGTAATTGCAGTGCCTTTATGTAACAGCATTACATTAAACTTAATATTTTTGTTTACTAAGAGTTTTAACTATCGATGAATTTAAGTCACCAAATATTGATGTAAAATTTAGTCGTATAGGGGTCATGCAAGTGAGTTCATGAGATTAAATAACTGCCTTTCGTGAAGAATTCCTAATTTACATAACACCTGCACGAATCAATAAACCATGACATTTTTCAAAAGGTTGATTTTTTGTCGAAGGCAACATTTTGTGTCTATATACCCTAAGGATCAATAAAATCATAGTACGGTTGTGTCCTGGTGAGTGCACAGAAACATCTTATTCCCCCCGTCTATTACTTTATAGTGTCCAAACTTGAAAGGGGTTGGTGGGAAATAGAGCGCCACAAATTTCTTTCTTTTGTCATCACTGTGCATTCCGCTAGGCTGTGTCCTGACCAATCTCGTATGTTGTCTGTCCACTGAATCCTGGGTCTGCCTCTGGGTCTTCTCCCTTCTTTTTCCCCCTCAAGTACCTCTTCTAATAGATTGTCATGTCTTTTGTAAGTTAGCAATCAACTTCAACTTTCTCTGTTTGACTGTTTTCACAATCTTACGTTCTGATTGCATAAGACTAAGAACATTGACATTTGTAATTTTATGTTTCCAACTGATTCCCTTAAATCGTCTCAACAGCCACATTGTGCATGCTTCTATCTTTTGTTCCAGAACCTTGGCCAAAGACCAGGTTTCGCATCCATGTAACAACACCGAGTAGACATAGCAGCTGAGTGTCTGGGGCGAAATTTCAGATTAATTTGCCAGGATTGAAATACTTTGAGCATCTGATGAAATCTGTTCTTTGCTAAGGTAATCCTGATCTTGATTTATTTCTCATTTTGTCTATCCGTATACAAACAAAGTTCGACAAAAACAAATGTTGAATCTTGTTTCGTAGATTGCTCAAAGTCATTTCAAGAGGTGCTGTGAGATTTAAGCTTACATTGTAATTGTATCACCGCGCTACTCAGGAAGTTATTTCCTCTTCTGACCGAGATTCATGAATATAAATTATCTCATGCTCAGTATACGTTTCCTGTAAAAAACAGATCTATAGTCTGAGTCGTTGAATTGGATTGAAAATACTATAACACTGTCTAGCTGTCAGGATGCTCACAACATGGTAACTCTTGGCTGTGCCCCAGAAAGCAGGGCAAACAATAAACTAATCATGCTTTTCAAAAAAATTTCCAACCAGACCCACATTTACACAGATGATCTGATCCAATCTCAAAATCATAGAAAACTTCTAAACTTCATTGTTTCTTATTCTGCCGTCGATTGCCACCTCTACTCCTTTTTTCCAAGTACTATCCGTCTATGAAACTACTTCCCAGCTCTGTTAAATCGAGCCCTTCAATTAGTGCTTTAAAATCTTTTTTGAGCAGAATTACAATCAAATCTTCATATCATATGTAAACCAAAATTACTATATTCAGAATTTTTCAATTGCTACCACTTTACCGGAAAAACTGGAATTCATTCTTAATGCTGAGTCATCCAGCTGAAAGAAATAATAATAAGAAAAATATATTCGTGTTAAGACGTGTATCCACTTTCTTAAGATTTTTCAATTTGTTTGCTCAAATATTTTACAAATTAGTTTGGGAATCAATATTTTGCAGCAACTACATTGAAATGTAAACTTGTCTATAAAGACCACCGGTTGACATGGGGTAAATGGTCTTGTTGGCAAATGGTCTCTATATAAAGACAATTGAAGGGTAAAACACGTCTATGGTCAATCATGACAACTGGTAAATAGGACATGTTTTTGTATACACATTGTATATAGAGTCAGTTTGACTGTATTTTATGACCCTGCAAGTGAAAATATCTTCATTGCATGTTACTACTAAATTATCTTGTTATATCAATTTTGTTTTCTTATTTTTGGTGTTATGTTAATGGCTGTAAATTGTTTTTAACAGGTAACTTTGTTAATTTGCTGTAAAATCATAAATCAGTTCATAGATTTACGTATTTTTGATTTCTCTTTTCCCCCAACTTTAAGTTCCGTACAGTTGGCAAAAACATCATATTTTGTTCACAACTTATTATTTAAATTCAATGTATTAGATTTGTGGTGGAAAAGACACATTGACACGAACGTGCTTTAAGATTTCCTAGAATTGTGGTATTTCACTGTGGGCGGGTATTATTTTGGGGGTTGTATGACCATACTTAAAAAAGAAAAAAAATGCCTAGTTTAATCAAGAACGACGCATTAAATCAATTTGGTAAAACCCCAGAGATGTTATGTGATATAGCAGTCGAGAACACAAAAACTGTGGGTCAATATATATTCTGATTATGATTTGTATTTTATATATAGTTTGTTTTCTGCCTTTTGCAGGATTTTAACCATGAGGGTAGCCCCGATGAATAATAGTCCGTCAAAATGTTTTACACAAACGGAATTACCTTTGATAGTGTTTGGCTTGCGCAATGAACTTAATAAATTGATTTCTTGTAAAGAAAAGAAAAGAAAACGAATAGGGCCTATACTGATACATGGACTTATACACAAAAGTTTCATTTTTGTGTTGAATTTTGCTGATAGATATTTTGACTTTTCTTAACATAGAAAAAACTGTCAGCCGAAAGGTCACTCTAAAAACTATTTTCTCCCTCTCTACTTAACTGTTAGAGACTATATGCAAGATTTAGATTCCTACTTTTACAATGAGACAACAGCGTGTTTGGCAAATTAACACAGAACATATAGCAGGAAAACAAGGGGCAATTATTCTGACAAGAAATATTTTGAAAAAAAAGAATAAAGTTGCAATGTTACAGGGTCCTACTTCGAACGATGCGTCTATTGTTTGAGGATCGATTATCGATTAAGGGACTTAACTCTGTCACATATGATGTAAAATGAATTGAGATAACAGTTTCTAGAGATCTGTCCAGGATTTCAGATTCCTACCTTCAGCTATGTTACCAATAATAATTATAATAATAATAATTTAATTTATAGCGCGCTTTACCTCAGCAGGGCCAAGCTCAAAGCGCGTTACATAATTGTCAATTACAATCTCTTACCGAACATCCAAAGGTAACAGCAAAACATTCACAAATATCTAGTTTAAAATGACATACTCAAAAGATTACAATTGTCATAGTATACAGTTAAAAAGTAAACTATACAAATTAATATTACTTATGCAAAATTATACATTTAAGTAAATGTATATGTAATACATTGTATCTACATCTACATCACTCAGCGTGTTCTTAAGAATAAATAAAGACACATAGCAAACAACCGAAATTGGCCATAAATATGTAAAAAATACATATTTACAAACGTAATGAAAATTCAGTAGAAGAGTAGTGTACAATATTTCAGATTCTAAATTTTGAAGATGCTCCCACGGTGTGTTGTCCAAAAAATAACACATAGCTTAAAACTCAATTATACTTGACATAATTCAGTTCACTTTTGAAAAAAATGTCTAGATTTCAAAAGAAAAGATTCATTTTAAATCATCCCTTCTAAAAATGAAAAAAGAATCAAGCAAGTTAATACCAAGTTATCGTGAGAACAGAGACACAAGTACATGCAGACGTAGACGAAAATATACCTTTCCACAATATAACAGTGGTTGTAGAATGAATATTAAAAACTTCAAAAACTTCAACAAACTAAGGATATTGAGTTATCTTTTCCTGTAATGTTTATACAATTGAATCAACACAACGGTCGATGTCCACCTTGTTTTTTGACAGCAAGTCATGCATCCGGATAAATCAATAAATAACTTTCATCGATATCGAACGAGTTTGTCATACATTATTTTGTAAAGAAACTCCACGTTTTTACTTCAATCAACTCTGTTTGTTTCTGAATGCTTTTTAATGAGCTGTCAAACAGGCCACAGTGAAACGAATAAATTGTAAAGAAAATGGTGTTTGCTTTTACTTGTTCAAAAATAAAATATTAACATGTCCTGACTGAATGTGATTTAAATATGCCTTTTACTATCATAAGGTCATGTACGGACAAAATATTATTTCAAAGGTCTCGAAAAAAAATATTCCTGAATTGACTTTCTCTCACAGATCCTTGTGACAGTTCTTCATAGTTAACAGTAAAGAAACAATTTTTTGAATAGTGTTCTTAAAAATGCATGCAAACTGATAAGAATTATATTTTAAGACTTGATGTGTGTAGCATTTTTCTCAAAACGTGCATTTACTAGCGTAGACGTTTATTGGTGAATAATCATTGGGCCTGTGAACGAAAGTTCGGCGGCATATTTCAAGCTTATTCGCATCGTAATTTATTCTTTGATTGATGGTTGATACATTACTTGTACTATGATATGGTGCTCACCATTTTCTCTACTTTGCATCAAATAATCACTACATTCCTTTATATGTGTATATTTGCTTTCTAGTTTTTCTTTCGCATATTTTATGATAGATGTTTGAAGGTATTTTCTTCAATAGTAAATGTCATAAGGCAGACTTTCGATATCTAAATGAGTTGTTTTTGGTATAAGGACACCAAAATGCCACTCTCGAAATAATGAAAACATAACAAAAGCCATGTCACTGTAATTATAAACTTGTCTGTAAAGGTCATACTTTTTTAAAAGTTATAATATATAAGTTATATATCGTTGGGCCCGTTGGGGTAATAATTTCATGTAAATTGCATTGAGTAGGCCTGTAAGGTGTGGGAATGGGCTGTATAAATGCAATGTATTATTATTATTATTATTATTATTATCATTATTTAATGTTATGCTGATTCGACAGTTCACCTGATTGATAACATAGTCAGGTGGTTTAAGACCAAACCTTTCAAATATGGACAACAATGGAACCATTTATTTGTTTTGATGTAGGACCGTATGCAACAGATGTAAAACAACGGAAAGCCGTCGAGGGAAGGATACTACAAATCTTAGTCCATTTCTTTAGGCAACCATGTTGGGATGTAAGACCACGGCATGTTTTGTAGTAATTTCCCAGGGGCCAATATCTCCTGACCAAATCAAACAAAAGTGATGACTTATACTCTCTGACATATGTATTCAAAATATCATCTTTATTTGTTGATGAAAAATCCGATTAACTTCTTGACAAGCCGCCAACACATACGCGAAACTTGTAACTGGTAGTATTTAATATGTCTGCCACTGTTTGTTTTTAGTATTTCAGTGTTTCATGCTATGCAAAGGATTCGTTTGGTGCTATTTCTAAAGAAAGCATCGAATCTTTTTTTCATTGTATTGAGTTTCCTTAGAGCAAGATAGACAGAGTCATTGCTTAATACATCCTTAGTTAAGATGATGTTTAAGCTATTTTGTTGTTATGTACATTTGATATTAGCATTCAGGTGGGGCAAGATACAGTCTGAAAGGTTAACCAGTTTATCGTAAAACTCTGTTATTCAATTTAATTTTGTTAGACACATTTGTGCCATATTTTGGAAAGTATGTAAAATATCATGGATTTTATAAAAAAAGGAAATATCGGCTTTCCCAAAAATTGACTCTTTTTCTGTTGAATCATCCGATTTCCACAGTGACTGTCATTAACGATTAAAGTATGGGTAATTAATTATGGATAGTTCGACACTACTGTTATTCGTATTCTTGCACGGGAGCATTTGATAGCAAATTCACACATACTTACACTTGTAACATAATTGGCACTGTTGTTTATATCTGTCTGTATATGGTGTCATTGTCATTATATTTTATAAACTCTCATCACTCATTTATCGGACTTCCATATATTGTAGTCTGTCAATAAAACTGTTACTCAAGGCTTTCATCCCTCAGCGGCCAGGCCGCGAAAGCTCCAACGTGGAAGTAATAGTTATCCCCCTTTAACCCTTCTTCACTCGAGTATCACTTTGATTTATATTGGCTTTCGTAACTCAACTTGTGCATACTTGCACTCTGACGAGGCTTATTTAGTGACTATTTATTCTAAGGAAAGATGGTTTTATGGCAAAGTTCTGCTAAATAAGACCCTTGTCAGATCAAAATGGAATAATCAATCTTTCTAAAAAAAATATGGTGTTATAACTTGCGTTGTGTTTTCAATGATATTGGTTGATTTCTTGGAATATTATCTTAAGTATGAGAGCACAAAATAACAAACTTTATCAAGGATGTTGTAATCGATCGGGTAAGTTTATCGATATATATGCCATACATGATTCAACCTGTTTAATTAATTAATTTAGTTTGTGGTCTTAAGCGCATTAGTTATGATAAATAGAAGAAGTGTATGTAATTAATAATGAATACTAATATGAACACGTCATTTGGTTAGCTTGATTAAACTTAAGTAAAGGTAATACGTATTGATAGAAAAAAATAATCAATACTTTTTTTTATATTTCTAGCATTAATAGTGCAACCCAGCATTTCCATAGTAATGAGGTTAAGTAAATACATACTGGTATTTTTCTATCACTCATCTGTGTTTCTTTTGTATGTTTTTTTTTTAAATCAATTAATAAAGTTTTGTTTTACCTCGCTTTTCACAACATTACACCTTCATAGAACAACCTTGTCCAAACATGTCCAGTTTCATTGTTATAAAAACCTGATATACTAAAAGAAACAAACATATCAAATATTGACGTTACCATAGTTTGCGAGTGATGGGTTCGTTGAATTAATAGTTCAATTCAATTTAATCTTATACAAGGATTTGTATTTAGGCAAAGGTTGAACATTATCAGCTAAAATTCAAAATTTTAAAAACAATGAAAACATGAAATAAAAAGCTCACTTTTAACAAAATACAAACAATGACACATATTCTACATAATGTGTCGAACATTACACACATAAAAAACATGCAAATACTCACGCGTGACACACACACGCATACAGGTACGCATAGAAATGACAGACAGACACAAATCACAGACACATACGTAAACATTTTCACACACAAATATAAGCGCATATTTGGATACAAGTACATTTACGTAAAATAGACATACATCACGCACATACACGCACACAAACGCACACACACGCAAACACACACAAACGCACACACACACATACATACATACACACACATATATACATACATACATGCATACACACGTACGCACACATACTTATACACAGTGATAAGATCAATTGCAGTTCAACACAATTAAAAACATTTTAAACAGGCACATATGCCAACACAAAATAGATTTCAAACATTTCAAATACACCTTGAAAAAGAAGGTTAACTGAATGCACAAATGTGATGGTCTTTCAAATTACTTTAAGTGATTATGAACCAGGAAATATAGTTATTTAAATTGATTATGGTTGTTTCATATTTGTATAACATGCAACTGCAAGTGTTTGAAAACGTTCGTGGCAACTTAATTTTAATAACAATGTGAATTTCTATATGCATTGTATTTTCAACACATCTCTTGGTAAACGTTTCCTGTGAACCATATAATGAGTACATTAAAAACAATGAAATTTATCCTCTTTAACAATACATTGTGTACACATGCGTCTATCAGCATAAACACTAGGTGCACTTTATCGTTCGTTTTTCTGTGAAAAGATTCGAAACTAATCAAACTTTGGATAGGGCTTTTATGAATTTCGGGTCTTTACTGGAATGATTCGTTAATAGTTTTTTGAAGTCTATTGTCACTTGGTTTCTCAAAATCTAAACTCCACGTTTGAATGAACTAATCTTCAAGTCAATTTTTGAACTTATAAAAACAACTTCATTGCTTCTCATTTGTTGCTGCTGCCAAATATATTAAAAACCATTGGTTGGACAAGGTTTAATCTTGAGCAAAGCAAGACCAAAGACGCTAGTGTTTGGGATATCATGTTTTTCTTTTCAGTCGATAAACCAAATATCAAAATGTCATGGCCAGATGATGCAAAATAACGATTTTAAGATTACTGAAAGGATTTGCAGTCATTTCGAATATGTGGCGTCATATATAATTTTTTCTATTAACTGATTAATCATATACGATGTAATCCTATTCATTAACTATGAATGCACGAATTTAAAATGCTTTTAAACCAATATGTAGTAACTACGTTTTCAACTCTGAAGTGCAGGTCGTAAGTTTTAATAAATAATTTGAATCTTTTAAAAAGTGGACCTATATATCACAAAGAATAATATTTAGATACGAAACATATTTCATAATGTACCAAGTTACACCAAAAGCTAAACTGCATGTACTGTTATGCCTACAAACAACATATACAAGTTTCCTATTGATTAAGTGTTTATCCCACTACATAGTGCGTACACTCATAGGTTGACAAGAACAGATGGTGAGTCTTGTTGCGTAGATGGCTCAAAGTTATTACAGGTGGTGGTATGAGATTCAAGCGTACATTGACATTGTGTCACTATTCTACTCAGGAGATTATCTTCTTTTTCTGACGAACATTCATTAACAGTAATTATATCACGTCAATTATACGTTTCCTGTATAATAAAGGACCTAGATGTTTTGTTTTTCCGTAAATTGAATTGAAAAAAAACACAAGACTGTCTTGCTTTCAGGTTTGGCAACTCATATTCGTGCCAAGAGGTTTATTCACATTTTGAAGGTTTGTCGATATCTGTGTTTGAATGCTTTAAAACCATTTCCGGAATGTATCCATTGTAGCAACTCATTTAAAACTTATCACAGGCGAACTTGTCCATTAAGTCCACTGATAATTAAAGAGAAATGGTCATCGTTGGCGAGTGGTCTTTATAGAAAAGCTAATAATAAGAGTAAAACTCTTATAGAACAAAAGATCACTGTTCTTTAAGACTGATTTGTGTACATATATTTGGTATCGAAAGCCTGTTTGACTATTTTCCGATGACCCTGCAAAATGAAATGTATTCTGTAAGATTATGTTTATTTTCTTAAATTTGATGTTCTGTGGCTTAAAATTATACTCAATCAAGAACTTAGCTGTTCTTAGATTTAAGTTGTTTTGCTAAAAAATTGGTTTTCAAACTGTGGACGAGTATTACTTTTGTGGTAATATTATCATCCTTAAAAAATAAATAAAATGCATTATTTTTACGCAATACGATGCACGAACAACAAAAGAACTTTGTCAAGAACTCAGTAATGTATTTTTTGACCACAATAATCAAGACAAAAATCGTCATTCAAACTGTATTAGCAACTTAAATCTATTTTGTAATGCTTTATACCTTGTATATGTAATCTTGGTGAATACGTATTCTTATTATTGTTCATTTGTTGATATGCAGAATCGTTGGTTTTCAAGTAGAATATACTTCTTGGAGATAAATATAGAAAAGAACCTCATTGACAAACTGCCGTTTGATCGGATCTTAACCCAGTGGAAAACCATCCGTCAAAAATAGTAATTTCACAACCACGGAATGTCCTTTGAGAGTGTTTAGCCTGCGCCAATAACTTAAGGCCTTCATTGAATGTAAAGATAAAGAAAAGACTGTAGGCCGTAGACTGATATAAGACCTTATACCACAAAATCTCTGTCCGTTCATTGTCGGTGTTTATACTGGCTGCTGACTATGTTGACTCTTCTTCCAGAAATATAGTGAGTGGAAAGGTTACTCTTAAATAGCTATCCCCCCTCTATTTAACTGTTATCCGTAAGATGGCAAGATTATTGCCAGATTTCAGTGTCATTCAGTCTACAAGCTTACATTTTTGTATCAGTAACAGATGTATACTGTCAAACTGGTTTTTCTCAAGTTCAATTCAAGATAATTAATAAAATCGCTTTAGGTTATATCAATGTTTATTCAATCAGAAACGTGTTGCCTATTCTCTCCTTCTTACTTAATATTTCAATGTGTACATCTAATCATTTCATTCTGCATAAAAAAAAGCATACAGGTACAAGTGAGCATATCGCCCGATTTTTTGCTGGCTGCTCACATTTTTTATGTCCCCAAACTCTTGTGTGCTTATTAATAACCTATTTGATGCTTTTTGGTTAGAAAATTAAACTTCAAGGATCACTCATTCAGTTATGTCTTGTCATGATCTTAAAATGTTGAATTATTATTAAGATCTACCACTGGAATATTTTTGTTATCTAAATACCCCTTTATAGTTCGACCAAGTGCCAAGTAAATTTTTTTTTTCAGTTTAGGCGAGCTTTCGAAATACAATGATAAATAACAGATAGCCATCTTGTTATCCAAGTGTTAATACTTCTCCAAAATACCAACGTAAAGCTTTCTTTGTTATATTTTAAACTTGAATCTATTCTTCAATCGATCTATATTTTACTCTTCTATTCATTACAAACACTTAAGGATAAATGATCATAAAGCCTTTTTTAGCCGTTACATTTTTGAATCGGACCTTAGCTCTGAACGAAATCACATCAACATTTCTTGGATTTTCAAATATTTTGTATAATAACTATACGTATCATGTCCAATTACGTCAATTATTTGATCGAAAGAGACAAGAAAAGTGCAAACCTATGATAGAGTGCGGAAACATAACATCTAGATACGACCGTGAACTACATTGACAGGAGCCTTTTACAGATGGCCTCCCCTTATTTTGAATAATTAAAAAAAACACGTTGAATTACTTAATTAACCTTTAAAATTACGAACTACGTACATACGGAAAGACGTGTCGGGGATTCACATTGACAGAAGACAGCCCCTTAAGTAAAATGAGCAAAAACACAGGAAACCGACCTTCATCGAACCTTAAGGAAAGCCCTTGATTTTCAGTTTGAAAGACATCCCCCCCCTCCTAACCAAAGAACTGCGTCAATTTAGGAAAATATCAAATTATGTCGAATTTGGCCAAGATATCCAAAACTTGACCACAATAAACGGAAGTTCCGTCTTAAAATACTCCAATCAACATGTTTTGCATGTCTGATTTGATAGATTGTATCAAAAAATCTAAAAATGGCGAAATACGCCGTCCAGAATAAGGTCCTCTTTTCCACTCTGATAAGGTTGAAATCAAGTGTAAATCCCCGTATTAAACTTAAATCATCCCCTAACTTAAGAACGTTTAAACAAAGTTGAAGCAAGCTAAGTGATCTTGATTTCATGTTTTTATGCCCCTTTAAAAACGATGCTGACTCAAATATTTCAAATGGGAACAATTTTTTATGCCGGAAAAATCAAATTTCTATGCAAAATTGATGAATATATTCAAAATGTTTCTCACGCTTTGGTGAACTCTGGAGTATTTAACCACTTAGATTATTTATACATTTTTGTATTCCTTTATGTGTTTACTTATAAAACCGTTTGCAAAAATTGTTGCAATTTAGAGACGTTGAGGAAACGAGTAAAAAACTTCATTTTCTGGTGAAACAGCTTTGCAGACAGCATTTCTTTAGTCAACCACATTCGGTTGTGAGACCACGGGGTGTTTTGAGTCATTTTCCAAGGACCTATAACTCCTAACAGAATCAAACAGAAGAGTTGATTTGTACTCTCTGACTTATGACAATAAAATATCAACGTCATAAACAGTATATTGAATAAAGTACCGATTAACATTGTGACCGGCCGCCAACATAATTGCAATACCTTGACGCCCATGTTTGTTTTAGTTTTTCTCACTCTGTAAACGGGTTGTCTCATGCTATATCCATCGAATGAATCATCTAAAATTTGATTTATACTCTCTGACTTATGAACTCAAAATATCAACTCCATATATTGATTAAAAATCCGATTGACATTGTGATCGGCCGCCAACAAAATTGCAATACCTTGACGGGGAGTATTTTATACCTCCGCCCATCTTTTTTTTAAAGTTTTTCTCACTCAGTCAAGTGTTTGTCTCATGCTATATCTATAGAAAAAATCAAACCATCTAAAGGTCACATTGAGTGTTACTCCTTATATACAATGGTTGTTTGCTAAAAATCGTGTTGTATGGATTTGGTATAAGCATTTGTGTGAGCTGATTAACATTTTGAATTTTGTAATTTGTAAACAGTCAAAATCTGTGATTCAATTGACATTACATTAGACACATATTTGTGCCATATTTTGGAAAGCATTTAAAATGTCACAAAATGTATATGTAAATATGGCATAAAAGCTTTTCCAAAAAATTCACGTTCAAAGCATCATCCCTAAACCTCTAAACATATTTCAACGATTTCAACGATTTCAACGACGACCGTTGTTACGAATACAAGCATGTGTACTGCATTCTGAATGCCGTCAAACTCGATTAAACCAAATTTGTTCCGTTTGGAAACAAATGCGCTTAAGCAAATACATTGGTTTTTTAAAAAATAAAATTCCATATAAGGTATTATACCACTTTTCTTTTCTCTGAATTAATTACTATATATTCCTAATAAAATATTGAAGTTTTGAGTGAACATGAATTTCTAATTTTAGCTAAAGTGATGTTACCGATATTCATAATGAGTTTTTGTATACATGGTTGTAACCGACATATTCCGATTCTCTTGCCTTGCGGCCACACTTGTTGTCAGAATATTTTTGGACACATCCGTCTCTTGTCAATGTTAAGTGTGACAAGGCTTCTATGTCTTTTTTTTTCGTAATTATGGGTAATTGTGGGAGGGGAATTGATGTGGGCTTTTTGTGGGAACTGGTAGGTTATAGGGGGGACAGATGTGGTGTTTTTCCCCTGCAAGATAATTAACCAGTCTTAACTTCCTTCTCTTCCTATACCTACTGCTGAGTGACCTAAGGATCCGAGATGTATTCCTCCCAGTAGCACTCATCTCACTTGACATTAAGTTGGCACTAGGTATCAAGGGTCCTTCTCTCCATTTCTTCTCGTAGTCATTCCCTTGTCTTGGGCTCAACCTGCCACTTTGGCGGGAGCTAGACTTCGGTGGTCTATCTGGCTTTTGAGCAGGACCTTGACTTCGGGGCTTGATCTGCTTGATCTGCTTTTCGGTGGGAGCTTGACTTGGTAGTAGACATTTCTTAGTCATTCATTAGGGAATGTAAAGTGAGATGAGTGCCACTGGGAGGAATACGAAAAAAAGACGTAGAAGCCTTGCCACACTTAACATTGACAAGGGACAGATGTGTCCGAAAATATTCTGACAACAAGTGTGGCCGCAAGGCAAGAAAATTGGAATATGTCAGTGATGTAAATAGTATACAACCATATTTACTAAAACACATTATGAATATGAGCAAACATAGCTTACATACAAGTGTAACAATCCTTCTGGGTGTTTGTTTTTTCTTATACCTAACACTTTTGTGATGAACTTACTTTAAATTAAACACAATTGGGCTTGAATTTTCAGTAGCATACCTGACATGTCAAGTGTTCAGTAAACAAACTCTTTTCTCATAAAAACATAACTTTCCTTCAAAACGAGTTTGACTGTATATTAACAAATGGTTAATTTGGGTACGTTAAAAAATGTGGGCAGCCAGCAAAAAGTGGGCGATATGCACAGACCCCCCCCGCCCCATTTCCCTTGTAAAATATGAGTACATACGACTATTGGTAGTTTTTAAATTAATATGAGTAGTCGTGAGACTATATTACATGATTATTAAAGTCTCTCAATTTTCACACTATACAAAGAGAATGCCATTATTCAGTTTTGAAATGATAACTTTGCTTTTATCTTTTTGATTGTCGACATGAAACCTTTCAAAAGACCCCCAAGTTAACTCCCTTTACCGCACAAATAAAAAGTTGAAAATGATAATCAATTGTTTGTATCTGTATTAGATAATGGGTAATACAATTGTCAAAGAGTTCAACAAGTACGAATGAATCGTTGTAGTCTGTGAGGCAAATACAGTGTATTCATGCTGATGTAATTGGGTTTATTCTATTTGTTTAAACGGGATATGTTTTCTGATGATAGCTATAGAATAACTTCAGCGCAACAATGAAATGTAATGTAGCTTTTAGTCTAATGTATAAATCATGTATTTATTGATATTAATGGTTTCCATGGTTGAAATTATTTAATGTTGTCAATCGGAATTCGAGTAAAAATAAGGTTGAGGATTTTTTTCTAGGGATTTTAATGTTGGCCCAGTGCTAAAATGATGTTCCTTCATCATCATTTCATCTATAATAATGTACATTGAATTGTTTGCTTGCTTGCTTGCTTGTTTGTTTGCTTGTTCAATGATTTCCTAAACAGTCTTTGGATGGATTAAGCTGTAATTTGAAAATAAAGGGCGGTACTTGAAATAATGAAATTCATGAAAATGTATTTTTTATGTATTAATTGTTTTCGCTTTCCCTATATATCTCTACTAAATAGGGTAAATCTACCTTCTCATGTTGACGACATCCTTACCGCAACAATACATCTTTACTTAGCCATCTCAATGGCTCATTTTCAACGCAATCCGGTATGTTATTTCTTCTTTTGGTAGAACGCAGGGGTGTATAATTTTCAAATGGGAGAGGGAAATATTGAGGCTAAACAAATATTTATGTTTATAACAACGTAGGTTGTTTATGAGCACGTATGAATAATTCCATTGTTGACACCGCCTTGAAGCCGATCTAGATTGTATCGAACACCGTGATCAAGACTTTAAAATATATGATTGACGCCACATAAATTAGTATTATGCAGGCCTAGTCACGTATGATTGGCACTGTTATGTACATCTCTCTGTATATGGTTTCATTGTAAATGCGTTTTATTCACCCTCATCACTCATTTATCAGACTTCCATATTTCGTAGCCTGCAATTTAACTGTTAGTCGGAGCTGTCATCCATCAGCAGGCCACGGAAGATCCAACATGGAGGTAAAGGGTATTCCCTTTAAACTTGTTACACTACCTTTCCGCGTATCTTTCCTTTGCCTTCGTAATTTGTGCATATTTGCATTCTGATGATGCTCATTTAGTGACAATCTCTCCATTAGAAAGATAGTTTTGTAAATTAAACCCCTATCAAAACAAAATTGATTAATCAATCATTCTAGATAATACGGCGTATTTTGTGGCCTTTTTTAAAAACAATATAGGACGATTGATGTCTTGGAAGATTGTTTTGCGTGTGTCTCTAAAATAACATATATCAAGGTCATTGCTCTTGTTCCAGTAAGTTTTCTTCGATTGTATTATGCAATAGATTCTTCTTCCTTTCTTTACAAATTAAACTCACTTTGTGGTCGTAAAAGCATGAATATTGATAAAATAAAATAATGTTCTGATAACCAAATTTATGTAATTCTAGACTTCAAATTTGGGTATCTGTATTACCTGAAAGTACAGATAAGACATATTGATTGAAGACAAAAACACAATTTTCATATTTCTTCCACAAATTGTTAGGGAAACACTTAACGAGCATTTGTCTTTAACTTTGTTGACCAGGTTATGCGCAGAGCTCTAGGTTATGATTCAGCTGTGACTTCTTAATATTCTTTATATTTAATTAATAATTCAGTTATATTATTTGCCCAAAATAACACATTCACAACATATTTTTTTCACACATTTCAGTTTATACGTATCCTTCAATCAAGGTCTTAGAAAAAAGGAACCATTAATTGACGTTGTCATCGAATATAAATGCGAGTCTAGAAAACTTAATGGTAGACATTGGTCGCACAAGGTTTGACACACGACAAACAAAAGATGCTTTCTTTTCAGAAATAATGATTTTGTTTTCAGTCGGCAATCAATCTATACAAATTTTGTGTTTATCAGATGAGCAGTGGCGATGATTATAGTGCGGACATATTAGAAATGTGACGTAATATGCTAATATTTTCTAGTCAAATATGCATCATAGCTGGTAAATACAAGATATATCAACATTTCATGCAGCCCATTTCCTTTTATGCGACCCGTATGTCTCTACCCTCTACAATTTACAACATATACTAATATCTATTTCCTATAGTTGTAGGGACGGGAAATTTTGTTTCCTTGAGTAACTAGGTTTTCAACTCAGTGCAGTCTAGAGTATGTAATGATGACGTTTAAAAAAATTAAAAAAAAATTAAAATTGAACATTCGAAAGAATATACCAATTTACACCGATGGCCTAACTGCATCTTCAGTTTTAAATCCAAACTACATATATATGTTTCGTGTTGATAGACTACAAACTGTTTGCTTTATCTTAGTGTAAAGATTCGTACATAGGTTAAAAACAGTTAATGTTACGTAGATTGCTGAAAGTCGTTAAAGCTTACATTCGCATTGTATCCTACGCTACTCTGGAAGTATTCTTTTCTTTTCAGACAAAGATTCATGAATATAAATTCAATCATGCCCAATGTCCATTTCTGTAAAAATAGACCTAGGCGTCTATTTCGACAAATTGAATTGAAAATAACACTACACTGTCTAGCTTTCAGGATACGCAATCCATATTCGTACCGATAGGTTTATTCAACTTCTGAAGGTTTGTCAATATCTGCACTTAGTTAGTTTGCTATAAAATCTGAAAGCTGTTATTTTATTCTCGTTTTCTTTAATTTATCTTTGTTTGTCACACTTTCAAGTGTTATGCCATGGTCTTTTTTATTTTTTGAGAAAATACACATTGCCAATGACGAGCTTCAAGATTTCCTGGACAAACTGTATTCACACTTATTAGAGAGTACTATCTTGAGAGTTGCATGACCATCCCTAATAAAGAAATAAGCGAAAAATGCAGAATGGATTTGTTTAATTCAGAGCGATGCTTACATATATCGAAATAACTTGTTTAAGAATCAAGTGATGTTCTGAGATACTAGCAGGCGACTACATTGAAATGTTACGTATGAATGCACATTTTGTTGTGATCTGAGTTGTATGAGCAACTAGAACTGAACAAGAACACTTTTTCAGTTCACAAATTTCATGATTCAAACATTTTCCTTTCCTTTGCTTTTTATGTTTGTTTGTGTAGGTAGTTCTTTGTACCCATACATTGTATATGCAACCTGGTTAAAAAGCTGTTATCTTTGTGACATATATATTTTTTCTTCATTATTCAGTGAAGATTTTCTTGAAACAGAGAGGAAAAAACAATGAAACATTTGTTGCATATTATTATTCAACCAATCCATGTGCTCATAAACGTGATGCTAAAATTAATTTCGTCTCATTTAAATTTCCAAAAGAAAGCCACAACAACAAAAGAAATGTTCTATATATCTTAAATGCCTTAATAGAAACATTTTGAATTACCCTACCGACATTATGTTGATTATGCTTTCGCAATTGCCTAGTGTTACTGTGCCTTTGTGTATTTCCTCTATATTTTTATTCTGTCCTTTTGCTTTCCATATTGAACAAAGTTACGAAATTGTTTGTCTACTACTTTACATCTTGTATACATTAGTTTCATTTCATTATTTGTTTAAATATT
>JAUUEB010509807.1:0-27944 GCA_032362205.1 Clione limacina | reverse complement strand
ACATATCGAGATCAGGTTGAACTAAATAATGTACATATCGATATCAGGTTGAACTAATAAATTTACATATCGAGATCAGGTTGAACTAAATAATGTACATATCGAGATCAGGTTGAACTAAATAATGTACATATCGGGATCAGGTTGAACTAAATAATGTACATATCGAGATCAGGTTGAATTAAATAATGTACATATCGAGATCAGGTTGAACTAAATAATGTACATATCGAGATCAGGTTGAACTAAATAATTTACACATCGAGATCAGGTTGAACTACATAATGTACATATCGAGATCAGGTTGAACTAAATAATGTACATATCGAGATCAGGTTCAACTGAATAATGTACATATACAGATTAGGTTGATTTAAATAATGTACATATCCAGATCAGGTTGAACTAAATAGTGTACATATCGAGATCAGGTTGAACTGAATAATGTACTTATACAGATCAGGTTGAACTAAATAATGTACATTTCCAGATCAGGTTGAACTAAATAATGTACATATCCAGATCAGGTTGAACTAAATAACGTACATATACAGATCAGGTTGGACTAGAAAAATAATTATAATACAGCTCTAGCTGGTACTAGTAACTTCATTTATCTTTATATTCATACATAATTCAACCTCCGTGAAACGGATTGTATTGAGGGTGTGGACTGTGGATATTTTTGTATGTATAGATCTAAAATCAGACATTGCAAAATATATCTTATCTGTAATCTTGTAGAATATATGGTCGGGTTTTATCAGATAAGAGAAACTCATTGGCAATTTGATTGTGTCAGAGAATAGATCGAGATTATACAAAAATGAACATCAGTGTTATCAAGACCATGGCCTTCTAAGAACAGGATAATGACCACGTGACGATAACAATGTCCACGTGACGATAACAATGTTCACGTGACGATAACAATGGCCAGAAAGCCTTTATGACCATTACACTTCATCTCAGAAAAAGATATCCATAAATATTACGTATTGCGTTGCACTGCTGTTACGTGTCCATTGGTGAATATAGGCCCAGTACACCCGTCTTCATCCGCATTTCGATTTCGTAGATGATTAAGTGTCTGATGAGACCAAAGATTCAAAGCGAGTGTCTCAGACCAGTGTCCCTGCGGAGATGGATCACAAACCATTAGACGTATCTTACAATCCTGCCAATTTTATGAAAACCTAGGAAAAACTGCGTTGCCTGGCCCTGACTGAGGAAGCACAATGGCTGTCTAGGGGACCTACAGCGTACTTTCACCTTCATTACTGAAGCTTGAATCTCTGTCTGACGAACGAAAAAAAAAGAGGGAGAAGATCGCAGAAAATAATAGAAATTGATAAAAGCGATGAAAAAGAGATAATCAGACACATTTCTAAGGCAAAGAATTCAAAGAAGGATTTCAGAAGATGTACAAACTATTCGTGTAACGTTAAATCCAAGTGCAACTCAATTTTAAAATTCATCAAATTCTATATATTTCGATTCCTTCACTATGGATCGGAAACCTCCTAAAGAAAGAAGCTAAAACAGATCATAAAAAAGAAAATTGAATCCTTTTGACGGATCAATTGATGCAGCAATATGAGAAAACGGGGAGATAAATTTAGTGTACGATTGATTAAGAATCCAGAGGAATTCTCAGTATACAAAGAATGCAAGTGCAATGTGAATGCTCATGACTCAAGGGAGCAAGCAATTGATGGAAGGGATGAAAAGATCAAATCATACACATTTGCAAGGCAAAGACGGAATTAGAGAAGATGTACAAACTATTCATGCCAAGTGCAACTCAATTTTTAAGTTCATCAAATGCTATGTATTTCGATTCTTTCTCTATAGATCGGAAACCTCAACAAAAACAGCCCTAAAATATAATAAAAGCTTGCAAGGTGACGTATGAGTATGAGCAGGATTATACAAGAGGCCCAGAAAAATCTGCAACCCATTAACAAGTCAATAACTTTTGAACAAATAACATGAAACACTTGACAATTCACATGCATGATCATTGTTCTGATCATATTTTATATTTCAAATATTATTAGATGATCTTTCATAATTAAAAGTTACAAGGCATGTTTTACGTGAGCCCCCTTTTTTAATGTATAATATCACTCGTTCCTCAAGATTGTCATAACTCGATGACGTGGTTCAATTGAAATGTCTCTCACACATTGAGTGATTGTGTCACGTTGTTGTTGATGTGACTCGAACTCTCTCCCCAAAAATGAGTCCTTCAAAAACAAAAAAGGTATGAGCTTGTTAATGAACAGTGTCATCGCGTTATTGACAATTTTGAGGAAAGCGTGAAATTGTGCATTTAAGGAAAAAGGGGTCACTTAGAACATGTCTTGTAACTTTGTAACTATGAAAGATCATCTAATAACATTTAAAATATAAAATATGATCAGAACAAAGATCATGCATGTAAATTTCCAACTACTTCCTGTTATTTGTTCAAATGTTATTGACTTGTTAATGGGTTGCAGTTTTTCTGGTCAGTAGGTATGAAAAGGAAAAGAAAAGAAACGCAGCAGTGATATCAAACAAGACACAAATCAAAACTCATACAGATCATAAAAAATAAAAATTGAGTTCTTTTGACGGATCAATTCATGCAGCAATATGAAGAAAAAAAAGCGGGGGGATAAATGATTGATCACCCTACATGATTTTCAGTATACAATGTATACAAGAGTGCAGAACGATGGCTTAAGATTCAAGGTTGCAACAAGTGTCGTAATTTTCCATGAAAACTCGTGAAAGAATGTTTAGCCTAATGTAAACTTACTATGTATGGAAAGGCCTCGGAACGGCGGAGGCAGCAGGGTCGATTGCCCCTGACAAGTACACCATTTCAAATGCACCATTTAGCTCTCATATTTCAATTTGTTCGCCTTTACGTTCGGCTAGTTACTTTACCCCCCCCCCCCACAAAAGATCTTGTGTCATTTGAGTAGAAACGTGTTCAAGATGAAATATTAGTTAATTTTTTATAGTAACACCCTTCGATATGAAATTTCGTAAAATTTGAGATGAGAATTGTGAAATATTTTTAGACCGTATTATTTTTAAAAACATGTAAACAACTTTTTACGCATGTAAATGAATAATATTTTAGAAATTGCTTTTTTCCATCCATGATTGTTATCTTTAAAGATGATTTTCTCCAGATTATTATGGTATTTGATGTTCGTCAGGGATATATTGTCTCCCGCCTTAATCAAAGGGGTACGAGTTAGATTTGCAGCCTGAAAGCGTGGTGCGTTGCACTTGAATTGCGTATTTGTATAGCTTAGAATGATAGAAAAATTGGACAAAATAATTCAAAGTCAACAGAGTCAGAAAGATTCAGACAACTAAATTTTACTTGTTGGTTCCCAAATTTTAGATGAATGTTTGTTAAGATATGGACAACTTTTTTGAATGAGGCAAACGTTTGTAGACATCAATTTGAGTAAGGGTGAACTTTGTGAACTGTTGTTTTTCATTCGCTCTAGAGGAGGCGTAGTGGCCTCAACTTGTTTGTATAATAACAGCGCTGTCGAAAAATGAGAAGGTCGTTGAGAAGGTCGTTGAGATTTTCAAGTGGTTAGTTTATTCTTGGATAAAAACCTGTCTCGTTAGATCTTTTAAGTGGAGGAATAAGTTCGTTTGATTTTGACCTTCACATGGTTGAACTGTGACCTTCACATGTTTGAACTGTGACCTTTACATGGTTGAACTGTGACCTTCACATGGTTGAACTGTGACCTTCACATGGTTGAACTGTGACCTTCACATGGTTGAACTGTGACCTTCACATGGTTGACTGTGACCTTCATATGGTTGAACTGTGACCTTCACATGGTTGAACTGTGACCTTCACATTGTTGAACTGTGACCTTCACATGGTTGAACTGTCCTCATCAGTTATTGCTTTGATAAATATTTTCAATATTCACAAACAAATGTGTTGCAGATGATTGAAAAACATTTCCTAGCAGTTTTTAAAGTTTATGCACTTAATGAAGCAAAACATTCCTGTATTTTATGTCTCTTTGTGGTGTGCTTTATCAATAGATTCAATATTTTTGTCAATCTTCCTGCATAAAACAGCAATTTTTTCACACAACTGTATTTTGACACTCAAATAAAAATATGAAAGCTTTTTTTTCGTTATGATTATTATCAGCACGATCATCCATTCACCCATAAACATAATGCATACAAATGTAAGATATTGAAGACCACTTCTGTTCAAGAAGTGAAATAATATGCTCATTCCATTTTTTTTCTTCAGCATAAATGTGTCAATCTTCTTGCTCAATGTTTTGATTACTAGGTGTATACCCGTCCAAAGAACTGATAGAGGTACTGGATTTTTGTAATTCAATTTTTTCCTCTAATATTGTCTTTTTTGATATTGTACATATATTCATGCGTATCTTTTTTCATAAGAACTTATATGTCATTTAAATAGTTGTGTATGAAGATTATTTATGTGTTCCTTATAATCATTTCCCTTGTTTCTACTCAGGAACGAATAGATGGCTGCAAACAAGAGCTTCACTCGCCAGATAAAGGATGCATTGAGTTACAACAACTTCCCCGCCAGAGCAGCAACACCAGCAGTAGCGACACCTACAGTAGTTGTATGACACACCCGCACGGCTCACCCCGAAGCTCTGGCAGTCACAGCGCCGCAGAACGCTACAGGCAAAATCTTTATATAAATCCGCTGGACGACCCAGGCGGTGTCGACTCTGACGTGGTGCAGTCACCTAGCGGAACTCTGTATGACACAGTTTACAAAGAATCTCCATTTGCTCTACCACCCCACTTGCCTCACCAACAGCACCTCTTCCATCACCACCACCATCAGCAACAGCAACAGCAACAACAACAGCAGCAGCAATCTGCACGCCCACCGCCACTTCCTTATCATCATCACAACCACCCGCAGCAAAGTCAAGGTCTCATGGGTAATAGTAGTTTTAATAGTCAACAAGAGACTGGGTTTAACGGCAAACGCGGATCAGAAAAACCCGTTGCTGGTAACCCTTTCACAAAGTCTATCAAACCGAACGTGGTCGGTTCAGCGAATCAAATCGTTCAGAAGCTAGATGACGGCTTCACGGCAACGTGGGAACGTGGTGCTCAAATTCCTTCGCCATCCTCTTCATCGTTCCCTGTAGCACATCTTCCTTTTCATGCTGTGACATCTTCACCAGCCAACATCTGCGCCATGCACCCTTCCCAGCCTCAGCCCTCATCAAGTCCTGAAAACCAATCCCCAACAGACTCCACCAGCCTGTTAAAGACAGACGATCGTGCCTTGCTGCGCAAGGCTAGTTTTAAACGTTATAAATCCTTATCGGTGGAAAAACACCCTCGAGTTTCCAATGTCAAGGACAGGAATTACTCTTCCACGGATAGTCTTCATATAAACTCTAGTGGACGTAATAGGCTCAAGTTTAGAAAAGCTTCTTCCTTAGCGAGTAGACTCCATTCAAGCCCCTCAACTGGAAGAAAGTTGGCAAACTACCATCTTATCTCCAACTCTAAACCCGGTAAGCAAAATATTCCCTTTTATGTTTAATTTAAAGCAATGAATCTAGCAAGGAGTAAGGAGACACACAGCTCTAGAAGGGCAATGGAGTCAAGGAAATACTGATTCATGAAGTTATCTGTAGTAAACGATACGTTATGCTTTCTTGTATAAGTATGGTATAAGTACTTTGCTAGGATAAGTATAGATAAAAAAGATAAAAATGTGTTAAGAAGTTTTTTAATACGAAAAAGTAAATGGATAGTGATTAATTTCATCATTTATACATATATTTAAATAAGTGATTCATATGATAAAGATAATTTGTTGGATAAATAATTCTGTATTTTAAATTAAATTTAAAATTCAACCCATACCAGATAAAGCACATTGGACTGTTCTACGGGTTCCGCCTAACAAAGATCGCTTAAACCCAACGAGAATTTATTTCAATTGAAAGAAACCACAAATTGACATACATAGAAAAGTTAAATTTTGATAGTTGGAACACGATCATTTGTTTCAGATATTTTATTTGATAACTCATTTTGGTACTAGGATGTAGTCACGAATTTAAAACGAATGACTGATTTTGTTTTTAGATTAACTTTGTTGACTAATAAATCTTAATTCATACTTTTGGTACGTTTTTTTAGTATTGAGGTTAATGCTTTAACGCGGTTTTTGTAACGACTTATTTGATATTCTTCAAAGAAAATATTAGATAATAATTTGATACTTGCATAATGTATATATAACTTGTTGTGGTATTTTTTTTAAATATTCAAAAACATCATTTTGCTGTGCGATTAAATACTTAGCCTGATGGCATAAAAGCTTTCTTGGGTATTATCTTTTGTTCATGTAAGAAAGTTTAACACCAAGTTTTACCTTATCAAAGAAATTCACAAAAATTCAACGACATTTTTTTTAAATTCGTTGAAAATATAATACAACTCAATTCAAGCACTAGCAAAAGAATATTTAAAATGTTAAATCCGTCTTAGAACGTATTTGGTTTGTGAAAAATATTCTTTATAAATTAATTTCTTGATATTTTTGTTTTTTAAAGATGTGATAGGCATTTTTGTATAGATTTAAAATTTCCTGTTTTCTTTATTTTCTTTTTGGTTAGAGGTATCTTATTCCAACACACTGACACTTCTAGTATTTGCCCCATCACCAGGACACAAATACATTTTCTTGGGCATCTTACAAAAAGATAAGATGAGAGGGTGATGACCAAGTTTTGTTGAATTCCATTTAGCATACTTTCATGAGACTATCCTTTAAATATTAAAATATAGCAGTTCATTTTTACGTCAAAAGTTTTTTTTATTTAAAAATTTATGTAGAAAAATATTTTTTATTCCTTATTTTCTCATAAAGTATATGAGTTATTTGATTTTAATGTCGATTAGCTGATTATGATTTTCAAAAATCGTACTTCCGTTGATTCTATTTTACTTTACCATTGTGATAAAAGCAAGTCTCTATAAGGTGTCAGAATGTCCATTAAAACGTTATTCCTCTTAATTTTACTTTTTTCCGTGATAATTTTGTTTGGTTTTTATTTTTTCAATAATAAAATACTAACATCCCCTTTTATTACAGATGAAACCTTACTCCTGCAATAGTCGGTGAGTGGACGCTAGGGGGCGCAGAAGTGCGCTATTGAACTGCGCATGCGCACTGGTGTGACCTGCACGCGAGCAGATGTATTTATGTGACGTCATAAAAACACTTACTCATTCATTCACGTGCTTTAGCCTACAGTTACCCCTAGAACCTATCTTTATATGTTCGATTTCTTTTGCTGTTGTGTGTGGTCTGTAATTTTGAACGCCATCTTAGAATTGGAAAATCTACATTCAACATTAAACAATATAAATGGAGTATGTTACCTAAAAGTGTTTGGTTTTTCCCCGATATTTGCACATTTTAAGTAGATCGATCTTTGTGTGTCATGTTGCCACAAACAACTATCTTACTGTCTAGTTGTATCTAGGGAACAGACATTGAAAGTCTATAACATCAAAGTTGAATTCAGAATGTTGCCATGTCCGTTAAGATATGTTTGAATTAAGCAAATAATGTATACAACAAAACTGTTGGCGATACAACCGATTCAACCAGTGCTTTACAGCTGGTTTCATCGCGCTTATCAGTTACCAAAATATCAACGTCTACCAATGAGCATTTTTTTCAATATTCTATCAATTTCAAAACATTAAATCTAGAATTCAATTGACATTGTGTAACAATTGACCTTTGTTATTCTTTTGATCTATAATTTGTTTGTAAATTATTGAAAATATATGTTCAAAATGGCAGACTATCCACACCTGTCAGTCTCGTCTTTATCAATAGTGCTGTTCTCCCTAATGTTTGTAGTCTCTGTTCAACTCTATCACAGAAGAGATAAATGTGCACACAGAAATGTCTAATTCACCCCAACGTGCCTAGTTTATAAACTAAATATAGGCCTTAAGAGGCTTCGCGCCTTTCCGTTTACATGTTGAGCTTCCTTCTCAAGCAATGAAGGTACAATCGCATGTTTTCGGTCAGGATTTACCATATTGACCTTTGATCCATGTCATCCCTACAAGTCCCCGACCTTGGTCTCATTGGCACATGTCATTTGACTGAATTTGGTTTTCGAATGAGAATCCATGGATAGGGCGTAAAGTATGAGCAAACTATTCGCCCGGATCAAGTAATTCTGCTTGCTGATTATGAACCTTTGTTTTATTGCACTGTGTTTATACATAAAAGGATAGTAAGACCCAATTTACATGAATAAGAGTGTGTCGCTTGCTCTTGCGGCAGTTATGCATTTTACTTTATAATGTCATTGATAGAGGCAGAACAAGATTAGGATACCCGTTATCAATGCCCAAAACACATTAGAGCTATGTATCTAGAATCCACCATTTATCTTTGAGTGATCAGGGGCTAGGCGTGAATTAGGTATCAACCTCATGCACATTTTCTTTTCTGTGATATGTATGCTGTCATTGTTAGAGTGCCGACGTGTGTGTTAGAAACTTCTATGCATAGCTAACTAGGTGTGATATGTCATACATTGTGAAGTTGTTGTCTTTTCAAAATATTGTGTTTTCCTCAACAAGCTAAATAAATTGGCCACAATGAGGATAATATGTACTAATTCTTGTTAGTTTTTTAGCATAAACATGAATTGTTTCGATAACGCCAAGATGCACTAGGATGAATTAATCAACATGTTGAATTACCTATAATACTAAGTATCATTATTAGCTATATTGTGTTTAGAACAATTCAAAAACATGGCCTTTACAACGATGTCTTAACAGATTATGGTCACCCTCTTCCATATTCTCTCATCGTGTGTGATGAAATATTGCTTTGAGTTTTTCATACCCCCAAACTAACATTGGGACAATTTAAAATTTTTAAAAGGGAATAAAACATGCGGTCCGTCTTGTAATGCACGATAAAAATACCAACTGAGCCTATGACAAAACTGTTTGACTTTTCGAGTATGATGGGAAGCCGCCAAATATCACAAGTCAATGCATAAGTCGAGAAAGACAGTTATAGCGTAGGCAAATTCAATTCTCAAATGACTAACTTAAACAATCACGCAGGCCAACCCTACCATAGCAAGAATCCTGCCTTGTCCACGAAAATAGCAGTATGTAGTCTTGTCTCATGATATGGACTGGGACATCTCTATGGGCTTACACTAGGCTAGAGAGTACAGTAAGTGCCATGTCCAGTCAATGCCAAGATCACAATTGAATCCAGGGAAACAGTTTGGGGACGATGTTATGACTACATATTTCTTAAAGTAGAAAAGACGGACATCAGACTAGGTTTTCAGCACGAATCCTCGAAAAATACCAATCGAACGAACTTTAGCATTTACTTAGAGCTCTCCCTCGAAATGAAAGGGCAGACAGGCTGGCCAGCGAAGGAGCTGAATCAGAACAGTATAGTAGCAGACTCACCTTTGAGGAAAGGAAAACCCTCATTATATCCTATAGGAAGAATGCACAGAATACTGGACATGACAGCTATCATTTTATGAACAGGGGGAGCAGGTAATCCTGTTATGTACCGGCTTCGTCACCATATGTTTACCAAATTTAAGATTGGACCATCAGCCGTGTGTAATTGCAATGATGCACATCAGACCACTGAAGATGTACTACAGTCCTGCCAGCTTCTTTCTACTAAAAGAGAGACACACTGGCCAGAACCCACCGATTTAAACGGTCTAGAGGACTGTGGAGTTTATCAAGGACACTAATTTGAAGATTTAAAGTCATTTGCAGGTGTATAAAATCATAGTGAACGAAAGAGAGAGAGACTTAGAGCTTGTCGCCATCATTTTTAGAATCGGATTATGTAAGCGGACTGTCTTTGCATAAGACTTCACAAGTAAGCAAGCCAAGATGAGGAAGGGGTTACATATGCTGAGTGGATAACCTCCAACAAAGACAAGGAGCAGCATTGAAACGGCCACGTTTGCCTTTGGCACTAAAGGGACTCTAAGGGTTGACCATACGTGGCTCATTCACTTTACATACATCAGCCGTATTGTACTTGTAAATGGAAATCTGTCGAGTAATAGGATTGTACAAAGCTCCAATACCATTGGTTTGCTAATTGAGAAATCGGCTGCTGATCCCCGAAGTGAACTTGTTTGTGGAGAGGGGGCTTTGGGCTTCTACTGATTACTGTGAACATGACGCAATGTAAGACAAGCAGACTTAGTATGTTTCTGACGGTTTAATTTGAATTAAAAGCGCTTCATATTAAATCAGGCATGACAGTTGTAGAAGGTATGACAATTTTGTATAATCGATTTGTCATGGTATCGTTGATTATGTTTTGAATCTTTTTTTTTCAATTCATTTTTTTAATAGAAAGCTATTTTGCTTTATTTTTTGTTTTTGTTAAATCCCATCTCATCATATTTTGTTACGTTTAAAATCTGTTATACATCGAAGTACTCAATGGTATTCGCATACTTAATTTGATAACTTGTATTTAAATTGTTTCATTGCATTATGTCTGTGTTGTCTCATTTTATCATTGTGTGTCGTGGATTGTATTGTTTATAGTTGTAATTAATGTATTACGTGTCGTGTTGTTAACTGTGTTGTTCAAATAGGTCAAATTCATGATGGTGTAAAGTGTGATGTGTTGTGTTGTGTTGTCTGTTGTGCCATTTTGGGGTACATTGAACGATCCCCGTGTGTCGTTTTGTTGTGAGCTTTGTTTACATGCTGTAGCACAATTTAACTGGCGTTCTATATTAACATGTTTATATTTTTTTTAAACAATTTAATAAATTTATATACGAAAGAATTATGTTTTTTTCTGACATCTATAAATTGTGTTTCACATAGATTCCTTTACATCATTTTACTTTGCAATTCGTCGTAATACGTTCTTTTTATGTTCTTTTATTTCATAGTCTTAACTTTTTATCTATTATGTATCGTTGTTAGCCTCTAATCTTAAGTTTCTTGTCTCTATGTTTTGTTTGGTATATTCAAATTCTAAATAAGAGCAATTCAAATAGTTTTAGACGACTTTTTTATCATATGAACATTGTCAAATCATTTTCTATGTTAATTCTCTTTTCAGTTCTCATCTTGACCTTTATCATATGATTGAACATTTGTATTTGCTAAGCACTTTTTTCTTCTGACTCTCACGCTAAAATGGTTAACGTAATGCGACAATTACGATAAAAAATGGCCTACGTATCGATTTGTTGTGTTGGTGATCCTCACGCTGGTGACATCAGGTCGATACTTGTAGATGACAAATATGAATAAACTCCCTTGTAATCCGATTACCTCCACCACTCCTAAGCTCCACACGTAACTCTTACATTCGACTTTTTGACAAGTGGATGTTACCTCAGAATCTTCATCAAAATGGTCAAAAATATAACATGTATTAACGTTTATTTTCATTTAACATATTCTTATCAATCAATTTGTTGTGAGTTATTAGAGCAAAAACGGCTTAACGAGAAAATGGTAGAACAAGATTTTAACTTTCAAGATATGCCAGTTTTGTTCTTGAAATTATTTCTTCAAAAAGAGGTGAATAAATGACCAAAGCCCCTAGGCAGCCAAACATCAGTGTCAACACATTCATCAAGCACATTGCTGGATTCAAACACTTCTATAAAAGCTCTCAGTCGAGTAGTATATCGGGCAAAAAATATCAGTTGTCTTTGTCATCACAAATGCTGCTATCGAGACCAATGGAAACCAGTGGAAACCAGTGCCAAGTTCCTAAATGAATGTTCATCTCATCTTTGACATGCACGTAACTAGAGTCTGCCAAAGTCAATAAGTCAGGTTCACCTCATGCGGAATGCAATTAATGCCACAGAAAAGCAGCCGTAATATCTCGTTTTGATGTAATCAGAAAGGCAAAAAAGATCAAACAAACTGAGGTATTCCGGGCATGCAATAGAAAATGCTGAAAGTTCATAGCGACTAGAATACCAGTACATATTTGGATGGAGGTTGTCAGTGAGGCTTTGCATTCTTGGTGAGGTTTTCTCATACAAATAATCTTTTGATTCCCGAAGCAGGAATATTCAGATTACAATTGCAAATATTATTAAACATACGTTAATACAATGAACATCACAAGAGCATGCTTAAGATATTCAGGCATACTTTTCCCCATGTCCCCCCTTGCTATGCGACTGCATCCAGGCATACTTTCAACCTCTTAAATATTTGATATGGTCTGTTAATTTGGGGATTTATATTTTCTTGGTTTTAGGTTTTCATTAACTTGTTGTAATTGCCATCTTATCAATTTGAATATCATAGGTTTTCTGAATACAATAAAAGAGTGTATTAGATTTTGGTTAAAGATATATGAAAATATTTTATTGAACAAAATCACCGTGTGGCGTACTTCACTTGCTGGGTTTGCTGATAGACGCATCATCTACCTCTGTTGTTAATTATGTTGTACTCAATGTACTCCCGTACATTACTGTAATACTGCGTAATTAGTATACTTTGTACCGTATAGTGTAGATGCTTATTATGGCTCGTTTTCTTGTTTGTTTGCTTTTCCTTTTATTTTTAAAGGTTCGCTGAACTCATTCGTGTAACCTTTATTTTATTACATTATTGTTTGATGATTTAACAGCAATTTACAGGATCAGTTTTGTTTGGTTTTATTTAACATTATTCATTTAGATTATATCATAGGATATCATTTAGATTTAGTATATTTTTATGTTATGTTTTCTTTTGAGAAATGATTCCCTACGTTAGCTAGATAGTTGCTAGACTTTCTCCTTACTTACTTTCTCATCTGATTTAGTATTTCACAGGATCGGTTTTATTTTGTTTTAAATATTCTTAGATATCATTTAGATATATATTATTTTTTTAATGCTTTCTTTTGAGACATGGTCCCTACGTTAGCTAGATAGTTGCTAATTGTTTTTTTTTGTCTGGTGTCATTCTTTTAAAAATATCATGTCATAAAATGATTAAAAGCAGAATTATGTCCATCAAAACAGGATGAGGGCATTAAGAGATATTGTGATATCGGAAATCTAGTCCTCGTAGTTTTGTTCATAAGAAAATGTCATGTCAATATATTGGATTTCCTAGGTCATGTCAATATATTGGATTTCCTAGGTCATGTCAATATATTGGATTTCCTAGGTAATTGAGTTATCTTAATAAATTTATATCCGCGTGTCTAGGTTAAGGAGTACATCAAGTAGAACTACTTCACGAAGGTCCTTAACTCGAAAAATTCACTTTCTCTTTCCAGAAAAGAGACTAGCTTACAAATGAACACATATTAATGGTATGTGGTTTTATTTCAACTTGCCGTTGAAGAGGGGTTTTTTAATACATAATTTGATAAAGAACTGTTTTATCTATGACAGTACCCGAAAAACGATCTCTTTATTTAAATTTTTGTTAGAACATTAAATTAAATTCAAATGATCCGGATAAGATTTATTGTCGTGCATTCTCAACGTTATTGATAATTCACGTTCTTCTTTTATGTAGGATGTATTTAATACGGTGTATATAAACTGAGTATCTATTGGCAGACATATTTCATTAAGTTTCTAGTTTTACCAAATCATGTTTACATCTCATCATTGCAAGTATGCTGTTGTTGTTGTTATTGTTGTTGCTTTGTAAATAAACTTGACTGTTGAAAAGTGTAGATTATTTATCAACTTATATGCTTTATGCTGCTTTTTGATGACGTCACTAGGCAGGTCTGCTTTTGTGTCTGGGTCACACCAGTATTGTGTCCATTCTCCCGTCTCCCCACATCCCCACCCACGTATCAACATTGCCACGCAATTGCTATTGTATTACACACACTATTTGATGCAGTTATTCAGCCATTTAAAATTTAATATTTTTGTCAAAATGTAGTTTTTTGTGATTTCGCTTTGTGTTTGGTTTTTTTTAAAGGAAAATAACTAAAATCAAACTTTATCACAAAGCTAATCCATCCTGTTTCTGTTGATAAAAAGGTATAAGAAAAAAAAGTATTAAGAATATTACCTAATTCGAAATAATTATTTTATTATAGAATCAAATACATTGACTTAAATGAAATAATATTTCAAAGTATATAAATAAGCTTAGGATGAATGCTATGAGTGGTCGGAGATATTGAAATAAAAAAGAAAGAATCGAGCTTAAAACTAGCCTTAGCTTTTGATTGGAAAAATAGAAACTAGCCCATGTTAAATGCCCAGTTGTTCATAGAAATATAAGCGAAAACTCTTTGATAACATGCTATTAGCAAAACCAATAATACAATTTATTTCTTTTTTTCCCACATAGCATTGGACTCTGTAGTTTCAGATACTGAGTCAATAAATAAAGATGAAAAATTGTCCATCCTGCAACGGTCAAGTCCAGCTCTGTTAGAACCATCACTTGCTCACCTCAAGGTTTTTAATGTGGTAGATTTGGGTGGCGTTCGTAACCGCAACAAAGCTGCACAGTTCCTTGTGTCCTCACCCATATCCACCGCCTCCGATTCTTCCTACTCTCTAGGGCCGTTATCTGCTGGGCAGCGACGTGCTCATTGGAGGTACTTTAATGCAAATAGTCACCCTCAGTCCAACTGCGACAACAACCTCTCTCAATGTGACAGTGCACTACGAAGCCCGTTGTACAGACATTCTTCCTACCCACTCTCTGGTCAGCAGCTCATGACTTGTGTCAACATCGATTCCCCCGACGACAACGATGAAAATGTAAGTCCTCCGCCTTCCGCCCCACCATCGTCTTACCCGAATAATAACTTCAATAACAATAATAATAACAACAGCACCCGTGGTGGAAGTGCCAGCAGTGGGCGCGTGCGCAGTGCACCAAGAAGACACCAAAGGCGTGTTAACCCTGCGCGTTTCATGCACTCAGAGGGAGAAGAAGACGATGGAGAAGATGGAGATGACGACGAGGATGAATTAGATGTTAGCCAAAGTGTTGAGACACACATGTCTTGGCCAACTAGTAAAGTAGAAGTATTGCCTCAAGTAGAGACGACTCTCAGTCCCAACAGCGTTGATGGGGAAGCAGCCAGCGGCAGGGGATCCACCTCAGGTCTGTCCTCCACACCGTCTTCCAATTCACTCTCTGAACCGCACATGCTAAAGTCTTCACCCTCATCAGATCTCGTTCCAAAACGTCATGAAAATCAGCTCAGTGAAGATCCCACCTCTCAATCTTATAGTCTCTATAATACAGCAGACTCCTTCCCCGACGATAGTGATAGTGGTTTAGATCCTGTGTTTACTTTTGAAGATCCCACCAACCCTCTTTCAAATCATGAGGGCACCCTCAAAGGTGAGAACCTTACGACAGGAACGCAGCAACAACTACAGCCACACCCACAAGGTCACAGTCCACTACAAAGCCATCCTCCTCCAATACCTGCAGCAGACTCAAAGTCATCAGACTTTATCAGCAAGCCGGAGAAGAATACTCAGCCAAACATCTCTCCAGGTGGAACAAGCGGATGAAGCATGGAGCCAAAAGCTTTATTTTACATCAATCATGTAAGTACTTGCGTAAATAAGATACAATAAACACAATATTATATGGTTGGGTTTAAGTTAATTATTATAAATTTGATTTATTCATCAAATACAGACAAGTACAACTCTGCAAATACAGTATGACTGAAATATGCCAATTATCTATACAAAAAATATAATAAAACATTTTTGATAAATATTTATCAATTGGTAGATAATATGCCATGAGTTTGTGTGCTGGTTGTTTGCTTGTTATTTTTGGGATTTAAAAAAATGTTGTTAAACAGATAGGATATTGTCAATTTAAAGTTAGTATCTTTTTAATTCATTTTATTCATTATGATTTTCAAAAAAATAAATAGCCATGCAGACTGTTTAGATATTAATCTCAAAATTAAAAGCTTTTTACATTTCAACTTCTTTTTGATGGCTTCAAGTTGGATATTCGTGTGTCATCTGGTTGATTTAGAGTTGTTCTAGATAAAGTTCTAGGGTTTTGTTCTTTGTGCCAAAGGGAATAGAGCTTTGTCTTCAAACTCTTCCGTACGAAGACAGGCAAAAATCTGCCAGTGTGTAATACTGATCGCAAAAGCCGCTTTGTAAATGATTCTTGTAACCCCAAGAAACATACTGATAGATGCTGTGAATTATTCTTACCAGGAGCATTCGGACAGCATGTCATGCAGTGACACAGCGATTTGACAAAGCAATAGGTCAGAATTATCTCCCCTGATCGTGTAACATTTAACACACTTTACACGTTGTTCTTACATTTTTACTCTTTTTTTACTGAGTTCACACTTGTTTTTATTTTAAGCATTCCCGTAAGAAGCGTCACGCCTCCCAAGGCTAAGGATTGCATGACCCTGTTTAGTCACAAAGCGTTTTCGTAGGTAGCGTCATGCCTTCCCAGGCAGATAATTGTTTGACCATGTTAAGTCTCAAAGCGTTGTCGTCACAAGCGTTACACTTCCCAAGGAAGACAATTGCATGACCCTGTTAAGTTTAAGAGCGTTCTTGTAAGAAGCGTTACATCTAGCGAGAAAGATAATTGCATGACCATGATTAGTAGCAACATCTTTTACTTGTAGCGTTACACGTCCTTAGACAGACACTTGCTTGAACGTGTTAAGTCTCAAAGCGTTTTTGTTAGAAGCGTTACGCCACCAGATGTAGAGAATTGCATGACCCTGCTTAGCCTGAAAGCGTTCTCGTAAGTAGCGTTACCCCTCCCGAAGCAGAAAATTTGTGAACCATGTTTAGTTTCGAGTATTTTTGGTAGTAGCGTTCCAGCTCTTGGGTCAGACAATTGCTTCACCCTGTTAAACCGCAACGCCTTCTTGTAAGAAGCGTTACACCTTTAGATGCAGAGAATTACCTGACCATGTTCGGCCTCAAGGGTTTTATAGTTATGTCATGTGTAACAGCACTTTTTCAAATTTGTATCACGTGTAACTGCATTTCATTAACTTCATGTCTTATGTTAAAGCAATTTTTTAAATTCGTGTCACGTAAAAGCACATTTTTAACTTTATGGCACGTATAACATACGTTCTTACATTTCACGTCACGTGTAAAAGCACCTTTTTAAACTCATGTCGCGTGTCAAAGTATTTATAGAATATTCTACATTATAATAAAGCATACTATGTTTTTAATACTTTTTAAATTATCTACAATAAAATACATAAGGTGCATTTTGTATTCTTCGTTATGTTCTACAATATGAAATAGAAGATACATACATATCATATACTTTCTTATGTGATTATATGATATAGAAGATACATATCATATACTTTCTTATGTGATTATATGATATAGAAGATACATATCATATACTTTCTAATGTGATTATATGATATAGAAGATACATATCATATACTTTCTAATGTGATTATATGATATAGAAAATACATATCATATACTTTCTTATGTGATTATATGATAAAGAAAATACATATCATATACTTTCTAATGTGATGATATGATATAGAAAATACATATCATATACTTTCTAATTTCTACAATATTTCATAGAAGATACATATCATATACTTTCTAATTTCTACAATATAATATAGTAGAATGTGTGATATACTTTCTAGTGTTCTACAATAAAATATAGTAGGTATATGTACATAGGCATATAGTTTTTAATTTTCACAATATATTATAGTAGGTACATATTATATACTATCTTATTTTCGACAATATGATATAGCAGGTATTATTTGTTCAATAAATAGTTTTTGTAGCCTACAATTTGAGGTACCGTTATGAAATTGAGCGTATTATGCCCACTTCTGTGATATATCATGTACAATTTCATTTCACTATGTTGGGGGGATGCGGAGGCAGGTTGTTAATTTGAGACAGCAGCAAATTGTGTTCGACAACAAGGACAGTCAGCAAACAGCTGGACAGACCACTATAACCCCACCTGCTCAAATATTTGCTTAACTGGAGCCGGAAGTGTACTGACGACCATGCTGATTAAGTTGAATAGGCAGTAGTATATTAAGGGAAAGATTATCTTAACTTTTTTTTCACTGTAATAGTTTCTGACTGCTAAAGGACCGAAACTAACTTATTGAAGTCAGTAAAACATATATGTAATATTATACTATAATGCTTTACAATATCTTATAGCACATACATTATATATGTACTTTATAATCTTATGCAATAACATATCAGGAACATATACTATCCTTTTACTGTTGTACAATAACACATAATAAGAACATATAATATTATACTTTATTGTGTTATATAATATAGTGGATACACATCATATTCTTTCTAATGTTCTATGATATAAAACAGCAGGTACATGCAATAAACTTTAATATGTTCTGTAAAGAAATATAGTAGGTGCATAATTGTCTATATTTCACTACAATATAGCAGATACATATCATATTCTATAGTTTTACAAATCAATACGATACAGCAAATACATATCATATACTTCCTTATCATGTTTTATAATTAGTATCTCTTTTTATAGCTTTCAGATGCAAGTGGCATATCAAGGTGCTTCTGAGACAATGATCTCCATGTGTGGACGCTACCCTGACTTTTGAGGCAATTGATATGTACAGACGTTGTTGAAAGGGACAGAAACCACCTCGATGGAATTACGGCATTATCGAATTGGTCTTTTCAAATTACAAAAATATACACAGACTTGTAATCCACCTTCACATTTCCTCTACTGTCTGACGCTAATAGTGTAGCTTCATATTTCTGCTTTAAATAAGATTTGAGACTATTTTTAAAAAATATTGTTTAATATACATATTTGCTTTGCAAACAGCAAGGATATTTTATTTCCTGCCTAGTAGGCTGGTTATCATTAAGCTCAAACCATCCAATCCAAGCTTTTAGACATAGATAGTTACGGTGCCATGTATATAACTTTTTGAGATTTTTAGAGCTAATGTATTTCTATGACTTGGTGTTTTTGCTAAATTGTGTCATTATTGGTATGTATTTAGACTTAAGTCATCATTTAACATTCAGATAACTCAAATTGTTGGTTTTACTGCGGATTCCAAAAGAGGTTCAGGCTTATCGGAAACAAAATATCGTATCGTCTTTGTAGTAGACAGAGGATCGAAAACCATTGAATGCGGTGAAGATTGGGCCTGAGGTTACCCGGAAGTGACCTTGGTACCCGGGAGTGACCTTGATACAGGGGCTGGAACTTAAGAAATGCATTTCCTCATCCAGGATATCCCTAAGAACCATTGTGTACAGGTTTCGTTGATGGTCTTAATATGATGATTAAAACGATAAGTATGCTATTTTTGCAATTTATACTGTCGTAGTCAAAACATATTTAAAAAAAGTTTCGAAGGTGTACTCAAGGTGATGATTAAACATGAGTTTGGCAGTATTTCGTTCTCTCCTACGCCTAGTGGTGCAGGCTTTGAAACTCAAGAATTGCATTTTGAGTGCTGACTGACTACCCTAACACATCCTTACCCTCAAACCTTGTGTACGCAAGATAATTAAAAATTGCTGTTGACTCCCCGATTATTAAGTTCTGTTAACTCGAGTGAACTGTTGCTGTGAGTTTCTGTTTAATATACAAATTCTCCCTGAGGGGAAAACAATTATCGATCAAGAAGAAAATTGTAAATTATATAGAATTATATAGGTTTTTGTGAACAGAAATTTGACTGATTGAGGACAGTGGTGTAAGGTGTAATAAGGGAAAATACTATGACTAACTAGGAACAAATGTGTAATGACCTGAGAGGAAATATTTTGACTAACAAAAGTGTGTTGATCCGAATTAAAATACTAGGCTTAACTGACAAATGTGTTATTATTTGAAAAGAAATGCTGCGACTTACTATGAACAAAGGTGCAGTTGTAGGGAAGAAATACTGTGACTTACTGAGCAAAAGGGTGTTATGACCTGAGAGGGAAAAGTGTGACTTACTGAGAACAAAGATGTAATGATCTGAAACGAAATACTGTGATTAACTGAGAACAAAATTGATTGTAATTATCTGCGAGGTAAAACTGTGACTTTCTGAGAACAAATGTGTGATTACCTGAGAAATAATACTGTGATTAACTGAGAGTAAAGGTGTAATACCTGAGAGATAATACTGTGATTAACTGAGAGTAAAGGTTTAAATACCTGAGAGATAATACTGTGATTAACTGAGAGTAAAGGTGTAATTTCATAAGAGATAATACTGTGATTGACTGAGAGTAAAGGTGTAAATACCTGAGAGATAATACTATAATTAACTGAGAGTAAAGGTGTAATTTCATGAGAGATAATACTGTGATTGACTGAGAGTAAAGGTGTTATTACCTGAGAGATAATACTGTGATTAACTGAGAGTCAAGGTGTAAATACCTGAGAGATAATACTATGATTAACTGAGAGTAAAGGTGTAACTACCTGAGAGATAATACTGTGATTAACTGAGAGTAAAGGTGTAATTACCTGAGAGATAAAACTGTGATTAACTGAGAGTCAAGGTGTTATTACCTGAGAGATAATACTGTGATTAACTGAGAGTAAAGGTGTAATTACCTGAGAGATAATACTGTGATTAACTGAGAGTCAAGGTGTAATTACCTGAGAGATAATACTATGATTAACTGAGAGCTAAGGTGTAATTACCTGAAAGACAATGTTGTGACTTACTGAGAGCAAAGATGCAATGATATTAGATGTAATGATGTGACTTAAAGAGAACCAATGTGTAATGACAAAAGATTGAATAATGTGACTTTTACTTGTATCAAACGTATTCCTAAAAATATATTGATATAAGTTCAAAACAACCACGGGATGTCTGTCTTATTAGATAGAAAGTAGTATACTCTTTTTAAAACTCCAAATTCTTAATATGTAATCAATGGTTACAAAGAGTAACGTGCAAGACGCTTTTGATAACGTCGTGTAGTAGTCCCTCATCTAATCAATTCTCTCACTGGTGGTGTTACATTATCAAAGCTGCATACGGTTTGGAAAAAACTATTGAAAAAATGAATGTGCAAGAACTCAATATGTTACTTAAGCAAAATTTTGAATTCATTTTCGGAGAAAATATTCATTGTATAAGTTTAATGAAAAGTTTAATGTCAAATATTTACTTTGGGCATAACTGAAAAATTACAAAAGAAAATATTTCATGGGATAGGGTGTTTAGTGCTCTATTTTTCTAGATTTGCTGCAACGCATTCAATAAGCTAGCATTCCCCTCACTGATTTTGATGAGATGCGTTCACCGTTTTAAGAGAGTTGACTCTTGAAAACAGATAATCTGACGTCAAAAGCATTCAGCCAATCTGAATTGATTTAAATATTTTAAAAATGTCACCTGTGACAATCAACCTTCTTTAGATTAACTCAATTTTTTTAATATAGGCTGGCCGAAAGTCAATTATTTATTAAATGATGAAATGACACCATATTTGGCACATTCAATGATTCATATCTTATGTATATAATACCGTTTACAGAATCAAAATATCTTAATTATTAGAGGCGCGGCGTAACAAAACATAGAGGGTACTGTTCTTGGGTTTTTCAATGAAATAACGTAATATCATGAACGGAATTATAGCAAATCATGTCCATGTTTGCAGGCCTCTACCCCCTCGCGTCAAATCTTAATTAATCGTTGTATAATTATGAGTCTCTGTCCGATAGCAAGGTTATGATGAATGTGTATAATGTAATACAATAGGAGGGTGTCGGTGGCATACAACTTGATTGGATATAATCTATGCGTCGTTTCCATTGCCAAAATCAGTTTCATTTGTACCTGACTTAAAAACGTACATTGCTTTAGGTTCCAAAACTTACCTTTCCTAGTCAGATGCTTGAGAATAGTTATGAGCCCTTCTTAATTATATGTCACAGCTCTTTTGTTTGCTTTGTTGTTAGTATATGTAACACAAATGTAAAGAAATTTGAGATGACATCTCAAACATATTACTAACTTACTTACCGGTTGAATGAGGCAGTGAATCAAATTGTTCCTCGCCAAAAATGAACAAATCTGCTAACTTTTTCTTTTTTCTGAAAGATTTGTTAAAAATGTCACTTAAACTTCCCAATAAATATGCAGCTCTGATGATGTAATTTACCAAATGCCACCAATCTTGGCTTACTCCAAACAACTTGACTATTGATGGCAGGACAACAAAGGCTTCCATATGGGCAAATTAATGTGTATATAACACACACTTTACTATGTGTATATAATACACACTTTACCATGTGTATATAATACCCACCTTACCATGTGTATATAACACACATTTTGACATGTGTATATAACACCCACTTTGCCACTCTGTATTTGTACATACTGTATTTTTTACTCGCACACATTTCTCAATCTTTATTTCTTTCTACATTTATTACTTTTGTCTTTTCCTTTTTCACAAATAAATAAATGTCTTGTCTGACTGATATGTTGCTGAATCATAGGGCTTCATGACCCCAGTCACCATTATAATGCATAATGATTGGTTGTTGAACCAAATAATTCATCAAATTCTTGCCCTCGGTTGATTTGATTTAGGAGCTATGCTTCTTTTTATGTAACCAATCACCATCTTGTCAATGAAATTGTATTTTTCAGATATTTTAATTCAATGAACATATTTTACAAAGCCTCACAAGATGTAGTATGATGTTTATTTTCTGAAATTTTTATGTAGAATAAATGATATATTTGTGTGCATTTTTTGTAATGACAAATGTTTATAAACAGTACAAATAGTAGTTATAGAACGAAGAACTAAATGTTTAGAGAAAGTCATAGACGAAAACCTAAAAGACATGCTGTATGATGAACTTGATTGATAGGCTATAATAAGCCACACATTAAAAAGCACTGGTTTTTCTCTCATTCAAGGGACATAAAGGTCATACTCAAGGGAATTGTCAAGTCGCAATATCAACTATAGTTGTTCCACTGAGAAAAATACCCATGTTTTTGGACTTTTCTCCTAAACGGCTTGGAATTGATTGAACACTTTTTTGCATACGGTCGTATATCAATTTTACTTTTACTGGTGCTAGGCCCTTAGCTTTGAGGTCTTCTGTGATGACCTCTCTCTTTGGAGGCCAACCAGCCACAGGGTCACCTGGGATCACCAAGTCCTGTGCCTGCCTCAACCAGCTGCTCTCCTCCTTTCTTGCTATGTAGCCAAACCAGCGTAATCGACTGCGACGCATCAAGTCCACAATCGAAATGACACCGAGCCTTTTCCTCAGAAGGTCGCAGGAGTCTCGGTCTTTTGGTGCCGCACGGCACATCCAGTGGATCATTGTCATTTCATTTATGTGATGTCCTCAAGCTTGGCAGGCCAGGTCTCACATCCGTAGACCATGACAGTCTGTACACATGCCATGTACAATTTTCTCTTTACTTTAGTAGGGAGGGCCTTTGGCGTCAGTAGTGGTAGGAGGCCTCTGAACTTACCCCAAGCACATTTCACTCTTGTGATTGAAGTGGACTGTGCGCCGCCACCAACATCCAGATAACATAATTTGCTTACTTACAGGTTCCATAACCTTATTAACATATACAGCTAAACAAAAAAATTGTTTATTTGTTATCAATAAAATATGGCTTTAAACAAATCCATAATTTTACTCAAAATTTGATTAAGTTAATTTTTAAGTGTGCTATGAAGACATTATGAAAATCCTGACCATATATTGAAAACTAGACTATGCAACTCACAAAATAGTCCCACTCAAGTCGGATTTTGCATTGATACTCTACTTATAAGCAAATAAACAACATTTTTGTTTGCCCCTGTATATGGATACGATTATGGAACATGTTTCGTAACATTCATATAAGACCGCATACAAAACATGGTCCATCAATTCCAAGCCGTTTAGGAGAAAAACGCAACTTGGATACAAGAGTGCCTGGTTTAAAAATGTAGATTCATAATCCTAGCCCTTTCAATGTAGAAATAGGTTTATGGTTAAAGACAAGAACATTATTTGTTATAATACATTTCGAAGGTCAAAGAGGCAGCAATCTTGTATACTTCCAATGGAGCTGAGAACAAACTTTAGTGTATGGTTTGCATCTATCTCGTAATTATAGTTTACAAAAGCACTTTGTGCCAGTGGATGAGCAAAATTCATATCCCAACAAAGATGTTACATATAGAGGTCTTAGAAAGAAATTTATAGTAAAAGAAACCCTAGCCAATTACAAAATAGCACTAATTTTTCGTGTTCAGTTTTTTAATAGGTAGAGAAAGTATAACAAAAACAATGAGACATTAAAAACGCAGCTATGTTATTAATTATATGTGCGTTTTAAGCCAAATCTTTTTCTTCTGGCAGTTTTAATGATTCAATCGTCTTTAACATTAACTTTATCATTTTGTTATAAAAAAATGCTAAAAATTACTTTAAAAATAAGCAATTGATTCCTAATTGTGTTTGAGATTTTCAAAATAAACATAAATTGTATAAATGGTTAAGTTAACTTTCAAAACTCCCTTAAATCATTGTATCACGGACAGAAGTTCTCAACCAAAGAAATAAATCAAGATTATTTATTACTTCACAGCCATGTATTATCCATGCTTTTATAATTGTAGATAAACCATTCATAGTCCATGGTAAAAAAAATAAAAATTGTATAATTTTTGTATGATAAAAATGTATTTTGAATTTGACTAAATGACTCTAGGTCATTGCTTGATACTTTTGTTGTCTTTTGATCTGCATAGAAATAAAAAAACGTGATTTTTACATATTCAAGGAATTGACTAATATTCAGATGTGTGAGTGACTTTGAGTTAAGTTCATGATATGAGGATTTGTGTTATCATATATACGTTTGTGTCGGAGATTTCTGCAATTATTTCGAGGATCAAAATCTACACGAGAAAACATGTAAAATGTCTAGAAATGATTTTGAATATTTTTTTAAAATCCTAATCAAGGGGGAATTGAAAACAATATATCCAAGGGAAATAATTCTTGATTAAAGATTTTCTGTAGCCAAGTAGTTTCATTCAAAGTCTCTCTGGTTTTGATTCAGGGCCAAGTACAATTGCGAAGAATACTTTTTAATCATTTTTACCGTAAGAAAAATCATTTTGTTTTTTAAAACAATCTCCCTTATTTTTTACACAAATCTCCCTGGTGTTGTCTCAGGGGGTGACAACTCTGATGAAAGTATCACGTGATATATTTAATGATGTTAAATAGAGAATAACAATAATATCAAACTGAGCTTAATCATAAAAACAAGTATAATTGGGTCATACCTGCTAATTAAGATGTACTGGTTTTTAACACTAGAAGCTCTTCTTAAGGAGGCAAAACTTTATCATATATTTTATAAATTTAGTGATCCAAAATAGTAAACATTTTCAAAACGGAATAAATTAAAGCGTTTAAAACTGCTCAAAGTTCTTGAAAGGACAAATCTTCTTGAAAGAAATCTGTTCAATACAAAACAAGGAGAATGTACCATAATTTGACAAAATAAGTTATAAACCCAAACTAAGTGAAAAAAGAAAAGCCTTTTTTATTATTCAGTGAGCAGATGACAAAAAACTGTCAAATCTAAGAATACTATGAGCAATTTCCATTAACATAACTACATTTTTAATAGAATTCCAAAATAAAAGTATTTATTCTTTTGGATCACTAAATATCATTCGTCATTTAACAATAAATCATCATCTTTAACAGACAAATAATGCGTATTCTTATGATGAATATATGAATTGCTTGTCATTTTTTGTTTTGTTGAAATTACACTTTGATAATTCCAAATCTTCCCCTTATTTGTAATAGCATGCCCTTAGCTTGATATTTTTTCCACATTTATACATGCCAATAAAACCTTTTAATATTTTACTACTATTATTGACTTATATAAATTTCATACAAACTTGATGAGTATGAAAGGTATATGTTTGAACAAAGTGTGATTTGTAAGAGCCTTGTCCAAATACGACTTTGTAACTGAACCTTCCCCCAAGTCCCCTGGATAACTGATCTGAGTGTTTCCACAAGGAATATATTCATGGCATATTAATAGACTGATGCATGCTGTGATTATTCTCCCCTTAAAAAGTTGATACTTATTTATAGAGTTTCATCCCTTTTATATCAGTAAAACTTGCTTGTGTTTATAGAAGCTGTAAATCTCCAGCTTGGATGTATGTAACTGCACTATTGACAAAAAGACTCTTACCATTTCTATTTCCCAAAACTTAATGGTGAAGCCCTATTTCATTTTCTCGTTGATTTTTTGTTTGCAAATACTAAGCTTTCTCTTGAAATTACAACTTTACTATAAACTAGAAGACTTTTTCCCATGCTTGGGCACCTTTTGATTATCAATAAAATGGCAAAATAAGAAAACCATGAAACCATGGCATATTCCAGCTTTTTTCAAATGAATTCAAAATAAAAAAAACTATTCATAAAAATTAGAAATACAAATTTAAAGCAATCAAAGTACGAGAGACAAAAATCTGCAGTTCTAATTTCCAAGTGAGCATAAATATTGAGATTTTTAGGTTGATAGTGTGAAGGTAGGGTGGGGTTACGTGATGGATAAACCACAGCATGAATCAGCAATAAATATGATCAAGTCTAGGAGGTTAAAAAATAAAGTATTTGTTTTGTTTTTATTAGAACTTATGTACAGATTCCTACCCCTCTCTTTTGCCACCTATGGATGTTAAGCCAAAAGAAATGAGCCTGTTTTGTGGATGTTAAGAAATATTGTGCCAATCTGATCACACCAAGTAATAAGTCGCTTAGCATGGGTTGTAAATCCAAAAGAAATACCTAAAGAAAATATGCCAATTAGAACATTAGCAGAAAAATTCTTAAACAGACAACCAAAGTTGAAATCGGTCTTTTGAAATCAACCAAAAAATTGATTGGCTCGAGTAATTTTAACTCTTCAGAGACAGTTGTCACATACATTAGCCAAAGTCAAGTGGAGCCTAATAAATTAAAATTCGGATAGCTTGAATTCAACAACACTTCACAACACAAAATAATACACTCACAGTCTTTCCTATTTAGGAATTAACTTGAGTTCATATTTTAAAAAATCAGCGCCTAACATCTTTGTCAAAATACTCGAAGCAAAAAAAACTTCACAATAAAAAAAGATTCATATCATGTGACCTGCTTGTGTGGTCAGATAAGTACAACTTCTTATATCTAGTAAATGAATGGACTCTGTGTACAGACAACACACTACTGTCTGACACAAACAACACACAGCTATGTGTCCAGACAACAAAGTGCTGTGTCACACAGATAACACATTACTCTGTGTACGGACAACACACTGCTGTCTGACACAAACAACACACAGCTCTGTGTACAGACAACACACTGCTGTCTGACACAAACAACACACAGCTCTGTGTACAGACAACAAAGTGCTGTGTGACACAGATAACACACTAATCTGTGTACAGACAACACACTGCTGTCTCACACAAACAACACACAGCTCTGTGTACAGACAACAAAGTGCTGTGTGACACAGATAACACACTACTCTGTGTACAGACAACACACTGCTGTCTCACACAAACAACACACAGCTCTGTGTACAGACAACAAAGTGCTGTGTGACACAGATAACACACTACTCTGTGTACAGACAACACACTGCTGTCTCACACAAACAACACACAGCTCTGTGTACAGACAACAAAGTGCTGTGTGACACAGATAACACACTACTCTGTGTACAGACAACACACTGCTGTCTCACACAAACAACACACAGCTCTGTGTACAGACAACAAAGTGCTGTGTGA
>JAUUEB010509796.1:0-10063 GCA_032362205.1 Clione limacina | reverse complement strand
TGAAAACTAACAGACGTCCACAGGAAAATCTCCATTGCCACCAGGGACTGAGGAGAGGGAGGACCCTCGTAACGTAAAGTATCCCTTTAAGGTGGGTTAATCATAACTATATTCGCTACCAAGTAGCACTCTAAGTCGAGATTCTTCATTCTCTTATTGTTATTATAAGAAATAGAAGAATGGGAGAATAGCATGTCATTTTACACTTTGAGAAAATTTTATTCGTTTAGTGTACATGCAGTTTAATACTCACTCATTTAGCAAAAGAAACACTGGTCATGGCCCTGTATGAATCAATTTATTATACAAATTTGTGTGATTGCAATATATTGATGGAAAACACTTTTAGGAAACATTAAAATTAATTTGCCATAAAATTCATTGTAAATTGATTCGTACATATGTCATTGAAAAGAGTACTCACTCATGAAATTTGATTCGTTCAGTGTATATGCAAATTAGTCCTAACTCATGAAATGGTGTAATTAAAAACAAAAAACACTGGTCATGGCCCCTTTATGAATCAATTTACAAAATTTGTTGTGATGGCAATATATCGCCTCTTATAGGAACCTTAAAAAGTAATGTCACCAAAAGTTCATTGTAAATTAATTCGTGAAGAGGTCAACGAATACTCACTCATGAAAGGGTGTAATTCTAACCACTGGTAAAGGCCCCTGTACTGGTCAATGTACATTACAAAATGTTACTGTTTTCAATATATTGGTAGAAAACAGCTTTAAGAACCTAAGAACATAGTTTGCAAATAAATTCATGGTTAATTGATTCTTCATAAAAGGCAGTTATTTAATCTCATAAACTCACTTGCATGACCCCTGTACGAGTCATCAATTAACCATTGCTATTTTCGTGAATTCAATTCATCGATAATGTACACTCTTAGTAAGCAAAAAATACTAAGTTTAAATTAATCCTGATAAAAAGGCACGGGAATAGCCTTCGAAACTTGATAGGCATTTGCTTATTTTTTCTATTTATTACTATATACGCTGAGCACCTAATTAAAAAGGCAACTTTTCACGAAAAATTGACATGAAGTAACTTTTTTTCAACTGATTTATACGTGTCTAGGCAACTGATTTAGATGTGCTAAACATTAAGATACGACAATTTAAATTTTTATATTAGTGGTGATATTGTGTCTTGATGACGTCATGGTCACGCTTGACCTCATAACTCGGGTATTAACAGGTGTACCGTAAAAACAAATACATATTTGTAATTATCTTGGCAACACCTTTCATTTGCTACTAATTTCAATCTATTCTGGGCATTTTGATTTTTTGGCCATTGGTCAGTCCTAGTGGTCAGTTCGTTAAAGTTAATTTGTTGGCAAAGGCAACATTTTGGTTTTATGTATCCTAAGGATCATTAAAATTCGAGTCCAGTTGAGTCATGATAGAGGGGGTGCAGAGAACCCCCTCATTCCTCCCAACTATGAGGTTTGATGTATTTTGACCCGTAAATGTCAGTTTGTGAAATGCTCAAGTTAAGTTACCAACATAAAAGGAAGAAGAAGAACACGGTTTTACGTAATGATCTTTAATATGTAGGAAGGAAAATGGTTAAAGAAACCGAAGAAATTGAACAAAATTGCTTTTTCTCGCTAATGTCTTATTTTTACGCAAATATATGAACAACATGATCAAAACCTTAAATTTTTAGGTCGCACTTGATTTCTTTACTGCCGAATGAGACATGATGTCATGTGATCAAAACCATCTCCTTTGTCAATATCCGTGTTGCCCCACTCACCATCAAAGTTAACCACGTTGAAACACTGCGAACCTCCAAGAAACTTCTACAAAATAATTGCCAATTTTGACGTTGTCGTAAGTTGGTCATTTCATAGAGTTTGCGTTAACAGTTAAAGCATGAATTAGCGGATATGACGCATTTCCAGACAACCAAAAACTTAGCGTTTTAACCGATAATCGTTATAATTCCGTTAACGACAATTTTGTATTTTGCCAATGAGTGTTTACTCTTGTTGTTATAGTCAAATCTAATATGGCACAAAGACAAACAAAGTCAATTGATTGACATACGACACGACAAATGTTAATCAAGTCTCTCAAATCTACGAACGTAATCCTCCCATCCAAGTTAACAATCTACATAACTTGATACTCTACTCTGCTGTATGAGATCCAGTAACCATTTCCTGTTGTCGTGTTTCCTGTTGTTGAGTTCCTGTTGTCGTGTCATAGATCACGTGATATTAATTGGGAAACAATTTGATTTGATTATTCCTTGGTCAGACCCTCCATCGGCCTATCCAGGGATGTAGAATACGGACCCTGCACTGGACAAGACATCGGACCCATGAGACACTTTATTAGCTAACTTTGTGGACTCTCCATCGGATTCTCCGATGCCAAATGACGATGTTGTTTCGTCCTTTTTAACGTAGACGCTAGTTGAACAGTTTGATGTTGAAGATAGTATTGGAAGTGATGACATGAATCCAACGTCGTCAAATGTAGCAACATAGAACGTACCATTTGAGTTGGACAGCAATATTGCTTGACAGCTTTTTCTGCACGAAATTAGACACATCGTGATACTCAAGCATGGTGAAAAGGCAATACTTTTGATTCCAGCCGTAGAACCTACACACGCAGTACGGCTAAAATAGTATTGGGTTGTTTCTTCAGCATGTATGTGATTAAATACAAATAAATTGCTTAGCACGAAAATCACCACCAAAGTGAGAACTGAAAAATGCTTGTCGGGGTAAAATCTGAACATTGTCGTTATCTAGAAAATTCGCTTCTATTAAGAAGATTTTTTTTTAATCACGCTGACTTTAAACAGTTGCAGCCCAACGTATTAAATGGAATGAAATGTCTGGAATCATGATAAAGTAATGCAGACATCTTACTAGATCCCGCTTATCTTCACATATTGAAATTATAGTCAATGTGACACTAAGCGGTTTGTCATATTACATCACACCAATTGGAAAGGATTGTTATATCATTATTCAGGCTGGCTTGATACTTCAAAGATTAATAGGTATTTACTACATTCGGTGACCCCTTATCCTTAATTGATATATATATAATCAACTGACTCTCGTCTTTAGAACTGCTTTATTTTTTTCTTATATTGAGACATTTGTGACTGGCCGTAGTTTATCATTTTGTCATACGCATATTCTTTTTTTGAATTAATACTAACATTCGGTCTTACTCATATTATAATGGAACTAAGGAAGTATTTTTAGATACTATACATATATTTTATACACATCTTTGGAATATGGGAGGATATTGATCTATAAGATTTTTACGCTTCTGCAGATGAGGATAAAGTTTAATCGATTTGGAATAGTTAAACCATTGTATGTCAAAACTTGACTCAGCCCTGGTCTTAGCTAAATGACTACGCACATTTTTATCTATTAAATGTGCATTTGAGAAATAATCCACTAGCTCAGGAGGGTGAATGACGGCCCTGCCATGCGGGTGACCGTGGTTCAAATCCCTGTAATGTTATTATTTATTTACATATAGAAATACAATCTAGGAGTATGATAAGGTTAATGAACATCTTCTATAAATCTGTACATGATTTTTCAGTTTTTAACACACAAATCATCCATAGAACATGTACTCTTATAGTGTATTTAAATCACAAAGGCGATTTCTTCGGTATGCCTACTCTGATATCCTCTATTTGATTTAAAAACTCACCTCACAGTGTTACTTCCGGTTATTTTTTAGTTAGTGAGGGGGAGTTGTGTGTAAATCGTGATTTATTTCTCGTTTTCTTCCCTACAGTCCTTATATTTTCGGGTTCCGGATATTCAGTTATCTGTGGTCGTTTTTTGATTGACTTTTCGTCTTCTTGAATATCCCCTGTGATTTGTTACGTTATTTAGTTTGTGTTAAGCTTATTTTGCGCTGAACCCTTCTGAACATTTCAATAGTATTGCTTAATCCGGATGGAATCAATTACTCAAAGTAATCTTTTGGAATACAAGCGTAATTAACAAGTGTTACCTTAAATATTTGTATCCGATATATTTCTTTATGGTCAGTTAGTCATTAAGTGACACTTTGCGTAACCACCAGTTGAAATAAACCTTACAGCATTTGTCGCCCGATGAGCATATCATTGATTTCCTGCCGAAAACATATGGTCAAGAGTCATTATTCCGATGAGATCAAACGCACTAAACTTAGGTTTGATGTAAGTTAGGTTCTGGGTACCCTAAGATTACTCTTTTTTAGCTAGATACACTATTTTTGCGTTGATTTGTACTGTAAAAGATAAAATCAACGAGAAAACATTGACTTAATCATTCTTTTTTAAAGAATATAATATTAAATTTGCCAATAAGTCGTAGATTGGTTAAAAGGAGATACTGAAGACACGTGATCAACTTAGCTCACTACAATGATAATAGTAGCATGCAACACAGCCACCTTGATTCGCACTGTATTCATGTTGTTGTTAAGAAGAGCTCCACACTCCTCACCGTCGCGACCCTATTTTTTCTTTTCCTTTTTTTGTAACGTTATATTCAACTTGTCCCTTGTCGTGTTGCAAAAACGACCCCTCAATTCGTCGTTTTTGTCGTTAACTTAGATATATATACACCTTATAAAATAGGTAATGGAGTTTTTGAATTCGTATTTTTCACTGGGGCGCGTTCCAATAAACAGCATGAAAATATCAAACACCTCCTTTTTACCAGCCTCCGACTAGTTGGCAAATATAATAATATTATATATGAACATAGCCTTGATACATGTAGGTCGCACTTTTATTTCTTCATTTGATAATGAGACAAAATGTGAAATTATGACAGACGAATTAAGTCTTTTGCAATATCCCTTGATTCTCTATACACCTATGTAGTTGAACCGTATGACACCTGTTGTACCACCAACCTCCACTGACCCGATAGCACAAGTGTAACTATTCCTCTTGTCGTTGTCCTTATCATTTATTGTGAGTTGTATATTTGATGTCGCTTGCTCTAAGAATACCAACACGATTTAGCCCATCTGTAACATTTCCAGAAAGTCTAACCTTATGATACCACTGTTTAAAGCTATCATTGGGTATGTGCTTTAAGATGATAATACTAAAAGTATGGTGTGTCTGGTATGTCCATAATATGGTGCATATTTAGAGCAGCGTAATAAATGGTATGATATTAAACAACTTGTGCAATAATCTGGGATTCATTTAATAGGCGATAAGACACAACTTAATCATATTAAAAGACGAGATCTGATTGGCTAAGTATTTTTTTGTATGTATTAATCAAGATCTGTTAGCAAAACCCCTTGAATTTCAGTCATCAAGGTTCTACAAATAGACATTTTTATTCGAAAAATTCATTGATCCTTCCAACAAAAGTCGTTTAAACTTTGTCCCTTCACGCGATTTCACTGTGTGCCCAGACAGCTTAAAATTGGTAAAAGCTTATATCTTGATTACATATTACATTTGAATGGCTTATTCAAATTGTCTTGACACAAGGAATGAAATGGACAATCTTTTGTTGGATTCTATTTCAAATTCGTGTTTGATCTCTGGCTGTAGTAGTTTCCCTACGTTGTATTTGACTGGAGGGTGGCTTTTCTTCCTATAGTCTTTCTTTTACATCTAAGCACAAAGAAGTCTATGCTTTCAGCCCCGGTCTGCGTTAAAAATAACCTTTCAGTCAGCGAAGCCTGTAAACAAGTCTTTGCTGGCAAATCAATTTTTAGAAATAAATGTAGATGAAAACTCCAACTTTCAAATAGACATCAATATGTGAAGTTTTTAAATTATATTGTATGACTATAAATACCTTGGTTTCTTCAGTGAGATACCGAGTGTTCAAACAATTGTTTTATTTGTTCTGTATTCCCTATTGAAATCCATCTTTGGATTGCTTCCTTTAACGCTTACAGGCTTACAGTGTCAACACCTCCTTCCATTGATTTGGTCATATTTGGAGTACCCAATAATGGTGTGTCTGCAATTTTCATTGGTTGATTAAACACTGGTGGAATGAAAGCTTGTAATGTGGTAGCTTGGAAAGGGGAGCTAATGGGGCTGGTACTGGTGAGAAACTGTTGAGTTGGTACTAGTACTAGTAAAGATGTAACTTTAGAGTTGAAGTCAAATCAATTCAGAATCAAATTATCAGTTCGATATTCCGCTTAAAACGGCTCAATAATCGACGTGGTTGTCAGAAATGATCACTCGTTTTGAATCATTCGACTCGAGTCCACACCTGATAAATGTATTAATTTATATTCATTTCAATTCAAAACGACCAACTCATGACCGATGACACCGCTAGTCAGATTTTATGCCAGATGTCTGTGTAAATGGGAGATAACATCGACTTCATTGATTGTAAACCATATCTTTGATTTCTTCCACGTGGCCAATGTTCAGATTTGAAGAAAAAAATAAATTCTAATTTCTTTAAAAAGGTTTTAGAATGCTCCCTGAGACCAGATTGACTAATGTGACGCGCTGATTTCGAAAATGTCATTCATTTTGTGAGTAAGCTTTTCACTGCCACTTTTGAATATTTGTGGTGATAAAATTGCAACGAGAAGGAGCGTAACGACCAAACTGACGTAGTGTGGGTGGGTGGGTGGGTTGGGATAGGGGTTAATATCAATAGTGCATTTCAAAACCGTAGGGGATTATTGATCTTTCGAAACTTTCATCTTCTTTTACTTCTTCTGCTGAGCTGATTCTTAGAGGTAGTACCAGGTGTTTACAACTTTTAAACTAATGATATTTTGTGTAGAAAATTTTAGTTTTTCACTGCCATTTTAAATCTTTGTGATGATAAAATTGCAATGATAGGGAGCGTAACGACCAAATCGACGAATTGAGGGAGTGTTTAGCGACCCGAAATTCTAGTATGTATATATTAGGCTCCTAGTGTCGATTAACATTTAAGAGATTTGAATGCCATTTTGGAGTCGGAGTTGGTAGAAAAATTCGACTCATTTTTTTTTTAATTTGGAATTTCTTTTATACAATTAATATGTAAATGTAGTTATTTTCAGTAAGAAAAAGTATTATATTCTCAATGCTATGTACTTATCGAAATATATCGTTCAATGATGTATTATTTACTCATATCAGTGCCGGATTTATGTATACATCTAGGAGTCGAGTCGATCTAGAGTAGGAGTGGGTTATTTTTAGAACCTTCGAGTCAGAGTAGGTAAGTTTGAAAATGATGGAGTCGGTTTAGAGTGTCAGTGTCTACTAGCGTTGCTTGATTTGTTTTAGCCTTCTTACAGTCGAAAATTATAAGTTATTTCTGACAAAACTTTTTCTGCCGAGGGGACTCACATTCTAAGCAAGCTTGCAGCTATGACATTTTAGGCCGTATGTACCACACCTCCCTAAACACCACCAATAAACGTAAGGGAAATTCTTATAGGCTGTTCAGCTTGCAACTTGCAAAAAAAAATGTATGCGTTCATTGGTAAATCGACACTGTGCTAATCGGGCACATAATCTCCAACAAGTTTCGATTCTTCTGCACAAAATAAAAATGTGACTAACAAACCCACACATCCACTAACTGACGGAAGAGAAATATGATGCTATTTGATTTAATACAAGTGTGTATTCCAGGGCGTGTGAGTGTATGTTTAAATGTGTGTACGTACACATTGGAAGGTCCTCCTGGAACCTTGCCTATAATTTGGTGTTGTATAATTTTACAAACTTGTTGATTTCTTTTATATTCTATGTCTTTTTAATGCTTAAAAACGGTTACACATTATTTCAAGTGCCTGGATTTTCCCCTGTAAGTGTTCATGTTCCACATACAATTAATGACTGGAACTTGAAATGAAAAAGCATCCATAACTTTTTAACGTTTTACCTATTATATTTGGGTCGTGATACGATCTGCAATTTTATTCTTCAGATTATATTTCAAAATCGATATTTTTGTACAATATAGTAAATAAAGATTTAAATTTCAAAATTGGTTGCATTTTGTATGTCGTGTGTTATAATGTTACTGTTTAGTGTCGATTGTGTCTGCTGTAAACGGCTTGACCCGGGTGCAGCAGGTTCCTTGTTCGAATGTTTACAGGACCTTACTCTTTTTCTTAGGAAAGAAAATTGGCAAACATTTCCTCGCTCTACGCAAATGTTAACGTAATACACAACTTAAGACAGTATGTGTGTTGTTGTTACACAACTTAAGACAGTATGGAGTACGGGTGTTGTTGTAAGATCGCTAAGGTGAAGTTATAGTTGTGAATAAAAGCTAGCATCTCTTGTGCATTTTCAAGGAAGCTGAGAAATGTCTCGGGGACTAAATGTCTTGTTGTCTTGATTTATTGGAGACTGGATAAGATTGGGACTAAATTATGTTTTGAGGATTTTATGGGCACTAAAAAGCGATTGAGACTAAATATACGGGTTTATTTTTATCCTAGTCATTCATCAACTGTTTCAATCCAGACCTTTTGCTTTTGGCCCCGACCTCTTTTACCATAAACCTTTCTTTACAATGAGCATGTTCTCTTATGTGATCACAGTAATATAGTTTTAGAGACTTTGATGACTAATTATGTCTCCCTCGGGCAAAGCTATCTAAAAATGTCATTGTTGGTACATAAGATGATGTTGTTTGGTGATGTTTTTTTATACGTCTTTGCATTCACGCCTCTGAGGCCTCTAATCTATTGTTAAACATGTTTTAGATATTTGTCTCTTGTGTAGTAAGCCGACAACAGTTTTATGGAAATTCAATTGTACTTCATTTAAAAGTATATTGGTACACAACTTAAGACAGTATGGAGTACGGGTGTTGATTTGGTATTTTATGATTTAAAAACATGCAATCAGATATCAAAAGATGTATTTCTAGTGCCCTTTAAAAATCTTATTTTGAGATTGACTTAAAATAACCGTAACATAATTTTGAATTGGCCATTTTGATAAACTGGAGATAAACCAAAAATGGACGGCGACCATCTTGAATTTATGCTATAACTAGAGTTGCCCAAGTACGATTTTTGTAAAAACAATGTTTTATCACTTCAGTGACTCTTCCTAACAAGAATAAACATAAAAACAACTTGATCCGAAAATTGTAGCTATTTGGGTTACATCTTTTATGTTTTGTTTTTGAATTTAAGGAAACCCTTAGTATTGTTTTCTTTGCAAAACATATATCATATATTGCCATTGCAGCATGATGAGTCACAATTGGCAGACATTCAAGAATCTCGAAAAAGTTCGACTGTCAAACATTTGAAGGTTCCAAACACAATTCGACTGTCAGATATTTGAAGGTTCCCAACACAATTCGACCGTCAGACATTTGAAGGTTTCCAACACAATTCGACTGTCAAACATTTTGAAGGTTCCCAACACAATTCGACTGTCAGACAGAAGATGGCTCTAGACACAGTTCAGCTGTCAATTACTTTGAAGATGTTTGACAAAGAACGACCTTCAGATATAAGGAGTTCTAGACCAAGTTCGACTGTCAGGTATTGAAAGGTTGTCAACAACGTTCGACCGTCAGATATTGGAAGTTTTTTTAAACTAAGTTCACTGTCAGACACTGGAAGATTTTCAACAAAGTTCGACTGTCATACATAGGAAGATTCTTGAAAACGTTCCACTGTCGATATTGAATATTTTCGACAAAGTTCGACTTCAGACATTTGGATGTTCTCGACAAAGTTCTACTGGCAGACATTGGAAGATTCCTGAAGAGGATCGACTGGCAGATATCTCAAAGTTTTCGGTAAGTTCGACTGTCAGACATGTGAATGGTCTCAACAAAGTTCGACTGCCAGACATTAGTATGTTCTCGACAAAGTTTAACTTTGAGAAATTGAAAGATTCTCGACAAATTTCTCGCCTAAAGCTCTCGCCATAGTTCCACTGTCAGATATTACTACGTTCCCAATAATGATCAATTGTCAGACATTCCAAGGTTCTTTAGAAAGATGACTGAAAAATAAGAAAGATTGTCATGTACAATTCTGCACAACTATCAATAAGAATAATCCTCTTTGGAACTTCAAAA
>JAUUEB010509785.1:0-10063 GCA_032362205.1 Clione limacina | reverse complement strand
AGGGGTGTATTTGGAAATTTGTCTCTAACTTTTAATAGTGATGAGTTAAGCTCTTGAAGGTCACTGGACTTTGCTTTGGGGGTGTAGAAGGCACCAATAAGTATATGTTGGTTTGTCGCGAGGCTAACTTTTAGCCAGACGATTTCACAGTCAGAGTCGAACTCTGGCAGATGTTGGACTACCAGGTCATGTTTGGTGGCTATGAAGACACCTCCGCCTCCGCGAACTCTATCTTTTCGGAAGGGGGACGGGGATTCTCTGTATTCTGCAGGCAAGAATTCTGTGTTGAAAACGTCTGGGTCTAGTTTGGACTCAACGGCTAAGAAAATGTCAGGTTCGAGAGAGGAGAGCATGTTCTCAATTAACTCACTTTTGCCGGTAACACCCTGACAGTTTGCTACGACGAGCTTGAGTTCATTGGGGTTCTTGTGGTGAGAAGACGAAACGTTACTGATAGTGGATAGAGAGGCCTCTGATGGGCACGAATCCTCAGTAATTTGGGTACAGTCTGGCGTTGGCGAGACAGACCGATTGGTAGGGCAGCCCAGGTGAGGTGACGAAGGGATTGGGCTTCTGTGATGCAAGGGTGGTGACTTGTAGGAAGCACCTGAAGAAGGAGGGATAGGAGTCGATGTCACTGACGGGGGGTGAGCGAGTGAGGGTGGAGTTTTAGGTGGGGGGAGGGTGGCAGTGCGTCGAGGACAGCCGTGGCTGAGTGGAGAATAGACGAGTTTATTCTCCAGAATTGGGGCATGCCACAACCCATACTGCAGGTCCACGACAGTGATGGGTTTTCCTCGTGAATATTGTAGAGTGAGCTTGGCATTTCGAGGCAGTCTGCATGGTACCAGCAGTTGCAGATGTTGCACTGGAGGCATTTTTGAGTCCATTTTGCGGCCTTGTTACAGTACTTACAGGGGAATTTGGGCTTGTAAGGGCCTGGGTTGGGTTGAATGTCACCAGACTGAAGCAGCTTTAAACTCACAGAGGTAGATTGAAAGGTCTTACCAGATACTGTTGGTTTTAGTAGGTTGCAGATTTGGGTGAATAGCAAAATGATGTGGTACGATTTCTTCCTGAATCTCTCTTTGTTGATGTAGAGAAACATGGCGGCTATAGTGCAGCACTTACAGTGAAGGTTTGCAGCAAATGCTTACAAGAATATTTGAAAGGCAAAATCCATAGTCAGGCATGATAGGTAGCTTTCCTTTGATTTATTGAAGATTGAAATTTAATTTGATTATTTCTTTCTAGAAAGTTCATTTATTTGTTGATTTGTCTTTCAAGATGGGTGAGATAGTTGGCGGGAGCGGCCATCTTGGGAGGTTGCTAACCGAAAGCGTTCTTGCGAAGCAATGCACAGAACCCTTTATGTCCTTACTATTGCACTCAAAAATATTTATCTCGTTCCAAAATTACGGCGTTGCATTCTGAATAATGTGTTGGCACTGTGGGTTTTACCAAAACAATCATCATTTAATACCACTCTTAATTTAGGAATTTGTTTAGATGTCTTTTCTCATAAATTTAAAGCGGTTCGCCACTCACGGAATTTAAGGGCGTATCTTTATATTAACGGACATTGATACGTTAAAATCGAATATCGTAATGCAGATTTTTTTCTAAATATTTAGGATGAGGGGTGAAAAAACACCCACAAACACCTTTTTCTGTGTTTTTAAACATATTTTATTTCAGTCATGTTTAGATTTAATGAACATGTATTAGCTTTTTATAATGTACTGATCTAAAAGGATACGCAGAACACAAACATTAATTACAACACATTTTTTTTTTAATGTTAAGAGTGAGGGGGCTGATGTTATAAATCCAGTTCGGCGCACATTTTTGTGTGTCTAAATATTGTTGAATAATTGCCTTGTTTTGGCTCAAAGTGCTTGTTTTGTTGAGCAGAGCTCGGAACATCAATAATATATGTGTTTTCAAAACAAATAACGCTTTTTATGAACTATTTTGAATGTTGTTAAATAACCTACAAGTATTTATCTAATAGAGGCGAGTGACCTAATGACGCGTGACAAGTCAACGCGAGAGGTCGTCAGTCAAGCATCTTTTGTCATTGTCTGTTTTTATTTAAAGTGATTTGTCTCTCATTGATACATTATACAACCCTTTCTACAGTACAAGCATTAGCCTAGATGCAATAAGATATGTGGTATCAAACCATTCAATCAGTAAAACATATTTGGCTTCTGCAAAGGATGCTGGTTAACTTCATGCTTGCGTAGTAATACAGGCTGTTCTGACAAAAAGAGACCACAAATTCCATCTTAACTGCGCAATTGTAAACAATGTACAAGGACATGTGTGCAGTAAAGATGACGTTTGCTAATTATGTCCACTGTAAGCAATATTATTCAATTTAATTTAAGCAGTATAATTGACGTCTGTGAGTAACTGCCCTTTGCAATCAACATTTTCAATGTCATTTACATAATAAACTTCAAATAACCATGGAAACGTATCTTCAAAATCAATAAGGTATTTAGCAAGCTATACTGTTTTAAAGTATGCACGATAATTCTCATGAGCAGAAAAGATGACGTCCGTGTAAAATCCTTTAAATTCCCCTCACTTATTACTTTAAAGTTAACTGCAGGTTTACCAGTGGTTGCATCAAATAATGATGATACAACAAAAATCTTAAATATATTTCTATCCGATAAAAACCAGAGTGTTCTATCTGGAATGGTTCGGGAGTTAAACCGATACTTTATCTGTCCATAATTTTAAAAAAAACACCTGTAGATCAAAAATAAGATGAAGATGACCAAAGCGAAAGTTATGAGAGACACACAATAGAAATGTAGTATGACAATAAAGGAAGCAAGGATATGTAAAATAATGTTTAATGGCAAAAAGAGCACAACTAATTGAGAAAAAAGGTGTGGATGGGAAACTAAATTATTTTGAAGGAACAATTGTTATTGTGATCGGTACCTGATGGTGGCTATTTGTGCCATTTAACAATGGACCAAAACGAACGACTAGAGAATGCTACCGGCGTGGACATAGAATGAAAGGTGAGAACAATTTAGTTCCTTGACAAAAACTAATTTGGTTAATATGTGCCCTTCATACCAACAAACTACTCTTAACGCATTGTAAAACGGATTGGATGGAAGAACAATTCAGTCAATAAGTTATCTTGGTCTATTTAAAAGCTAGTATCAAAGGCCTTTACAATCAGAGACGAAATGACAAGCATTGACATAAACTTGGTCCATCTTGACGCTAATAATGTCCAGGATTTATAAGCCGACCAAAAGTATTTGTATGCGATAGCTCAAGCCATAAAGTGGAGATTTATGATAAAGAGAACGGTTGGCCCTCACAACCATGTCTGATGGCGATATCTCGCCTGTCGGCTGTGCAAGATATCGTGTTCCAACCACAAGCTGGAACCTATAGTTCAGTTTGTTTTAGGAGTTTATGTGCCAATGTGGTTTGATAACAGAGAGACCAATGCGTGAACATATTAAAAACATCGCGCTCCTGTATGCGAAATCATCAACATGGAATGCTCACGCTGAGCATGGTCTTCAAACGATGCAGCCATTGAATGTCGAAAGCAGAGATAATTTACTGTTCGGCAGATTTGAGAGTTTGTTTGGGAATCTGAGTAAATTACTACAATTAGCTATTCACCTTGTTGGTATACGTTTCCTGTGTTTTCTTGTACACCTGAACCTAGCTAAATAAACAATATAGAATTACCTTAAACTAATCATCATATAAGTAGTTTGAGCCAAAGCACGGACGTTTTCAAACAATATTCAGGGAAAACAGTTTTGGGCACAAACAAAGGATTTTTGATCTCAGCACCTTTCCCCTAAGCAATTTTTAGAATTTGTTGGTACTGATTTTTGTGTTCTGTATATCCTTTTAAGTCAGTAAAATGTCAAGATTTTTTAATCAATATATTTTTTTTTACCTATTTCTTTTTTTTCTTTTTTTTATGTCATCCCCGCATCCCCTTAATATGTTTAAGAATTTTTAAAATATAGTTTTTGTTTTAAGCAGAGTAAAGACGTTATAAAAAGCAGTTACACATTTATTAAATCCAGAAACAACTTAAATACAAAAATATAGAAAAATTGCGCCAACAGTCGATGCACCCTAACATTTTGAAGAAGAAATGGCCAAAACGACCCTCTCTTTTGCATATAGAGCAAAATAGAGCAACACACGGACATAAGTTGACAAACAAAATTCAGAATATATATATATACCTTAACATAATCATGTTATTGTTTGTAATGACCCTTATAATTGTACATGCATGATAATTACTTAGTTCAACGTCCAAGCTTTCCTGCTGTATAGTTGAAGATCCTTCTGATAACGAAGATAATGACGCCAAATTAAATTTCAGGGGCTATAGCCAATTTATCATATATTGATGCTTTTTGTGTGACATAGTTATGCTTTGAATCAACAAAAAACTGAAAGACACATTTTTGTGCGCATCAAACAATTCAAAAGAAACAAAAGCAATTTAGATATTTTTGAATTACTTTTTTTTAAACTTTTTTGCTGCATTTTGTGTTTGAAAATGCACTAGGTGACATTTTTTGTCAATGCTATTGTGAAAAAGCAAAACCTGGACGGCAAGGAAATGAGCTATATGAATTAATAGATATATAATCATTAGTTGTGTATAAAAAATCATACCGGCAAAGTCGGATTAGTCTAAAGGATCTCAATTATGCAAAAAGAGTACCCACCTTACACTAGTTTTGTTGTCATTGAAAATGTTAAACAATTAATGTTATCTATAATTTGTATTTGGTATTTATTGCCGACAACAGACAAGAACAGTTCATTTATGATTATTGAACATCTAGAAGCTGTTAAAAATAATTTAAAAATAATAACATTTTATGACATATGCAGGATGACTTTAATACTGCTTTGCACATTGGTTTAGTAAAATTTGATTTGTTTGCGGCGGCGGCGTAGTCTAGTGGATGACCTCTGTACTCGGGAGCAATTTAGTGTTTCCATGAAAATAAAATTAACAAACAATCTTCACTTTTCCTTGGTAAAAATGTGTTCTCGACTTTAAGTGATAGTGACAGATATAGTTTACTAGTGTTTGAGTACCCGGTCTTGCCCAGAAAGGATACTTTTTAACCATCATGTAGACCTCTGTCTCTCTCTTTATACATTGCTCCAATTTACCCCACCCCGCTTTTAAAAATAATTTTTTTAAAACAAGCTGTATTGTGCATGCACTTTTTTATCCGCTGGTGTTTACATAGTAGAGAAAAATAATAGAGAAAGATAATATTGTGTTCATTGAACGTGTTGCGCGCATATTATAAGTACATCCTGATATGGTTCATGTTTGATCATAGTAAAATTTAGATTCATGGCGCATTTTCTACAGAGAAAATAAACTAAAAACTAAAAAGCTAATAATTTTGTCTTACAGTCGACAGAATTACACCAAAAGGTTAACTATACATCTGGTAATAATTACCAACGTTTTACTAAAGTTTTAGGTCGAATGAGTCAAAACTGTAGCTGTAATATCATTAAGATCTCACATATTCCAGCCAGCCAGGCACAAATAAATAAATAAAAAACAAACATGTTTTGAATTTTATTATGTTGATATGAAAACATCACGAGTGTCTAACAAGCAAATTGTTTTGAATGCTGCCACGGAACCGACAACGTACTTGTTTTTCTGTATCTGGTATACCGGTGTAATATTGAATTATATGAGCCAGTTGATTGGTAAGTAAACCCGTTAAATGCATTCTCTTTTTATTAGGGTTGTCAATTTAGTAATACAAAACAATGATTAACAATTGTCTAAATAAATTGAAAGACTTACTTCAATGACACGGTGTTTAGGATGTACATATATTTGAAACAAATTCATGAACCATTGTTTGGCGGTATTGACAAGGACATCGGTGATATCAAAACACGATTCTGACCAATTTTTTGTAAACAATGGGAAGTGGCCAATGTTTGATCTAATCCATCTCTTAAAGAAGCCAGTGCCACGCTTGTTTAAACCATCTAACATTGAAAGACATAAATGATATAAGTAATTATTACAACACTGTTTTAGACGATCTAGAATACAAAATAAATGAAATATACTAGTTTCAGATGTCAATACTACGTTGGTTAAGACGATTTACAAAAGTGAAGAAGAAGTAAATACTTAAACTGCATATAGTGACATGTGATGTGAATAATTCCACTCACAACCAGGATGGGAGCTGTGGCCGCGTGGTTACCAGTGTTTGACGCAGTTTAGGCTGTCATTCGTTTGTGTGTGGGTTCGAGCCCAGTCATGGGCTTGAATTTTTCAATTCCCCTCAGCTCAGGAAAGCTTGAGGTAATGACAGTAATTGTTATAAATCGAACCATCCTGGTTGTGAGTGGAAATATTCACATCACATGTCACTATATTAAGTTTAAGTATTTACTTCTTCTTCATTACGTAGGTAACTGCACCATCGAAATCAACCAGATTATCGATATAAAGTGAATCAAAATGTGGATAAGGCCATTGATTAATTTGGCTGTTTTTCTACTACTAATATTAAGGTACTTTAAACAATTGATCAGAACGACCACTGAATCGATTCAACTTATAACAATCGGTGCAACCGATATCATCGAGATAGGTGAGCCAACTTTAAGACTAATGTATATCAATTGAAAGGCTGTAGACAAATAGAGAGTTGTAGCCAACATACGTAACTGACGGGTTCAAATCCTTGGATTCTCGGCTTCAAGGCGAGACGTCTGTGTTAACCACGTGGCCAACATGTCACAATGTGTGATTGAATATGGAACATAGTTTGACAGCTCAACAAGTCTAAGATGATTAAGAGGATAACATTACATTATTATTTCTCAATACCTGCAAATTTAGAAACCATGACTGATTGATATGAACAACAAGTTCACTTAGAACTTAATCGCATTAGTATGTACCAAGTTTGTATAAGTGAAAATATATGCCATTCTTGTCTTTATTAGAGTTATTGACGATGTGATATTATTTCCATTTTCGTACTCAAAGCCGATTAATCATAAATACCATAGCAACGTGGTGTTATTTTGTTAACGTTATATGGCTGCTGGTGAACAATTCAAAGGCGAAATTGTGTCTTGGTTAACAAGCAACTGACATTCATTGAAATTTGTGATCTCAATTTTGAATGAACTATTCAATTCATCAGTTTATACTTTTTTTGAATGGGTATTGAATAAATGTATGACTAAATCAGGAAAAAGTCTGCCATTGTTTTTGTGTGTTCAATTTGCTTTCCTTGTGTTTATTACAACATACAGGGTGTACCATAAATAAGTAAACATTTTGAGTTATCACATAATTCATAAAATATGCTCGGTCTTTCATTTTAAACCAAATAAAAAAGTATACGTTTTGTGGCTTGAAGTTTGGGAACATACACTATTCTGATTTTCAAGTTTGGTCTTATCAATGAAGTTTTTTTTCTAATCAAGATGTAAATAGGTATGTGATATTTACAAAACAAATCACTTGATGTACCACCCTTTCACATTAAATGTCTTTGTTCCTGGTGTCAAAATTATTGAAAATATCCTTTATCGGCTTAAATAAGAGATCAGTCCATCTGCGTTGTGACGCAAGAGATACTGATATATTGTCCTGCATTGGACTTTGATCGAATTATATGAGAAACAATTGAGCTCATATTGTAATCGGTTAAATAATGACTGACTTATATTTACTAAAAAATTAATCAACCAATCTAATCGCATTATTAGGTATTAGATTAGTTGAAAATTAAATTTTAACTGAAGTCTACAAAGCAGAAATTTTCACAGTCGTATCTCCCACGTGAAGGAAAATCCTCGCTGTTCCAATATTATACCGATAGTTGGCTTTATTTTCAGAAAGTGATTAATCATTATTTCATTGTTAATCGGATGGAAGTTGAATGAATGTTGAAAATACGAAATATAAAATGAAAGAAAAAAACATTATACTTCTTATAACTTATTTGAACGCCTAACTATTGTAAACATTTTATACTTTCAATAATGATTGATGAAAACATGACAGTCTGTGACTATATTTGTCTGATGTAATAATATCCTGTTAGATCACCTGTCATGATGCTTCAGGATGTCTGGTTCATTTTTGTAATATCCTCAAAATAATTCAGTTTGTTTGAACGTGAGTTAGCTCAATTCAAGCTGTGATATGATGTCTAAGCTTCCACTGGAAGCCGATTAATCAAGAATTGTCATATAACTATATTTTATGGGTATTGATGAACTCTTTCAATGCGGTGTTTATTTATTTTACATAATCAACTGATAAAAATTCGATATTTATTGGAAATCGTGATTTGAAATTGGAATTAAGTGTGAACTTCATCATAGTATTTTTCAATTGTGGAGGGGGTCTTTGATCAATATGCTTAAAAACATGGCATTTACAATAATTTCGTAGATCATCTGATCTTACACCCTGTCACATTCACTGCTTGAGTTTTGTAATCAAAATGTATTCATCAATTCCTTAAGCAGCTTAATGAAGGGATAATAATTCCCAGATGCCTTGTGACCTCAATAGATACCATTTTTTGCCCTGAATTGGACGCTGTTGGACTGTATGAGAAACAACTGAGCTCATGTTGGAATTAATCATTGCCTTCTGACATTAAACTATATTATCATTCATATTTTAAACTCAATATAAGATTTTAATATTTCGGGTTGGGATGTTGATGAACGTATTTCCAATTCTTATTCGAGAATTCCAATTGAGATATACTATAAACAAAGATTCTTTACCTAGCTACTTCCAAGAGGCTTAAATAGTGTTAATAATTCGCGTTGTCGCAATATAAAACAACATTTATATCCTTATATGATGTGTTAAGAGCACTCAAATTTTGATAAGTCCTCAAGGCAATCAACTCTTCTCTGCTATTTATGTAGGGATTAAAAGCCACAGTGGTGAATAGTTTGGAACACAAAGTTTTATTTCTTAAAAGTTCTTTTGACTTTCAGCTTAAAAAGGATCGTGTAGTCATATAATTGGATCAATGGGTTTTGTTACTGTTAGCATATAGTTCGTCCACTCTCTGCAAGCAATGACCATAATAAGCATTAAAAATGTTTTTGTTATGTTTTTGTTATTGTTGTTTTTTAGGATGCTGTGCAATACGTGCGGCTGTGGCTAAAGAGACATAGACGGTGTGTGAAGTTCCTGTTGCAAACAGTATAATTGAGTGATCCAATGTGACTGTCAGTCGATGAGGCTCTGGTTTTTGTGAAGACTCTCCTCTGCTTAGCATCTCTGATTCTGGCTTTCTCATACCTTTTTGCTCCTCGAATCACACGCCAGGATGACCTGTTTGCAGCTATGTCTTCCCACGAGTAAGGATCGATTTCAAAGCCTTCATGCCAGCCTTGAGAGCATGTTTTCGTGTCTTTCGTGGTTCCTTTCCCCATCTGCAAGCTCGCAGTACAGGAGTTGCTTTGGAAGCCTGCTATCGTCCATTTTAGCAACATGTCCTGTCTAGCGGACTTGGTTTTTCCTCAGGATAGTCTGCACACTTGGTATTTTTGTGCGTTCCAGGACATCAATGTCTGGAATGTGGTCCTGCCAGGTGATGTGAAGCAATTTTTAAGACTATTTATGTAGAACCTGTTGAGAACGTTTCATGTCTTGCATACACAGCCCAGGTTTTCTTGCATATAGCAGAGCAGTTAGTACCATATCATGGTATACTTTCAGCTTTAATAATAATAATTATAATAATAATAATAATCTTTATTGATACAAAAACATAAGAAATTTCCTTAAGATCCACATCACTTCTAAAACATGAACATAACATATATACATAATACATAGTTAACATAGTATTGCACATAAATGGACACATAAATAGTAACATGATAAAAAAATTGAAAGCTCATAAAAATATATCATGGTTTACAGTATCACACACTAAGCGAAGCTAAATCTAAGAATCCTAAAAATCAACAATGGGGACACTTCTCCTAA
>JAUUEB010509774.1:0-10064 GCA_032362205.1 Clione limacina | reverse complement strand
TTCTTCTTTGTTCCGGTCTCAGAACTAGGATGTAATAAATGGTTCCGGTGTGCAACTTTATCGTGCTAGGAAGTGCATAATGTAATGTGCCTTTGTGTCCGATGATCGGGGTTGTACTCTCTACGAGTACTCATTTTTTCTAGTTATAAGTATGTACTGTAGCAAATGAACAGACTTTTAACTCTAGACGTATGTTATTCTTGTTTTGATTGTTTTTCTTCTCCCTGAAAAACACGGAGCATGTTCATTACAAGAAAGGAAGGTCAAATTGCTTAATTGACTAACGGAAATATGGTTAAGTCATCTTTTTATCTTATTGGATTTCTTTGTAAGTTAAGTAGAAAAAAAAACAATGGTATGTATAAAATATAAAGTTGCCGTTATAGTGGTCTGAGGAAAATAGCAAACTAACATCGACTATGTCGCAAAAAAACGGTACACCTGCCATTTTGAATCTAACATAAACTCCCTATAATAAATCATGATCGAAAAACACGAGGTATAACTTAAGGCAAAGCTTAAGGTACCACCGTGTTCAACGTCTTCAAAAACATTTGATAGGTTGCATTAGCGATGTTGTCACTAGAACAAATTAACGTGATGCCACAGTTCTGGATGTAAGGACTCCTCGTACATCTACCTAAACAAAGTGTACTGGCACCAGGCCAACGAATATAAACGCGAATCTTTAAACTCAAGGCGCAAGCTGAGACCACTGCTCAATTCCAATAGTTTTTATGACCCAGACAAGATTCGAAAAGAACGGCATTTCGCTCCTATCGTGTTTTACAAACTTTAGATAATACGATGTTCATTATATAAAACAAAGAATTTCTGATTTTTAGATAGGGTTGGATCCAAATTTTAGTGTCTTTATACAGAATTTCCCAATTGCGAGTAATTCTTTTTCACGTGTCATACAACGTCAACCATTGCTCTTTGAATCCAACTTTGTTCACTGGATTTATTGCATTTAAGAAATTTAACCTTCAGCTGATAACAAAATCAACCAGAGCTGTGATTGAATAATTCAGGAATTATCAGAGTTACCCACGCAGTTTAACATGTCTACCACCCAAAGTTTTATCAAACGTCTTCAGAGCACTTGAACATTTCGCAATAAATCTTAATTTCATAAATCTATGAATCACGACTCAATAAAAGAAATACCAACTCTACAGTTACAGGTGTCGGTGTACATCTATCTATAGTGTAGTTCAAGTGACGAAATATAAGATGAGATAAAAAGCCGGAAAAATTGTTTTCTTCGCCGTGCTCAAAACAAGTGGTTTATAAAGTATTGGTCTGGCCTTTCATCGCAGTATAATTTTCTCACGACTAGTCAAATCTTATGTTCTACACACTTTTTGATAAATTTGATTGAATTGAACGTAAAGATGTTTATTTCAATGTGTGAAATTGTTGTTAATTTTTCCCGAGTTTAAAACCCGTCTAATTTTTCAATTGGCTCGGCAGCCATGCACTCCATGAGAGTAATATTACAAGAAAATTAGAAAAAGGTTGACTCCTCAGTGATGTGGAAAGCTCAGGTAAAGAATATATCATATAAAAACTCAAGGAACGGAAAAGTAACAGAAGCAGACGTGTAGCAAGGGGGACATAGGTGAACCCCACCCTCATTTGAGATCCGAAACGCTCAAAATTTGCACCATTTATTACTTATCTAAAAAATGTAAGTAATTGAATTGAATATAAACAAGGTTTTCAAAATTATGACTACGCACCTGAATAGAAGACGAGTAATTATTCAAAAATATATTTTTCTAACACATACTAACCATATTCCATGACTGTTCGGAATCTCTCAGTGTGTATTGTGTATAGTCTCTTCAACGCTTGGCACCGGCTTTCGAGGTTGACCCTACCAGGTTCTTCATCTTTGAAAGATGGTTCTTAGTTTTGTCTTCTGAGTTTGGAATCTTTGGTTTCCATGTTAATCTTTGGCTTTGTAACCAAGATATGTTGGTTTTCTTCTTCGCTTGAACTGTCTGGCATTTTAGCTTAAGGGTTGCTACATTTTTCTTATTGATAGGCTGAAAACAGTGTAAGTGGTTTGAATCAATGTTCACCAGTAGTTGCTTTGTCTATCCGTCAAGTGTGTTCGGTGCTTTTTGTAGTCTGTAGTTGGCAGTTGATAGATTACTATCTATTGACAATAAGATGTCATTCATAAAGACAATGAATATGGAAGGGCTAAGGACACCTCCTTGTGGAACTCCCCATCTTAGTGTCATTTTCGGCTGTATGTCTATTGACATTATGCCTTTTATTGGGGAGGTACTGAGAGACCTTATTATACATTGGTCCAGTGACGCCACACTTTTGAATATTTCCAAGCTCTCGATCTGTACGCGAGACATTTCTAGTAGAATATTGCAGAAATTAATTAGTTTAGTTTAAGTTATACAAAGATATTTATTTATGTTTCAAATCGAAAATATTTATGGTGAAAATAACCGAATGTTGTCGACTTTTATTATTGACTTCTTTTCATTAACATCTTAAGTTTATCACCGTCTTTAAAAAAAGAGGAAATAATTTTTTTTTTGGCCCAGCAATACGGGGCAAAATCAGATTTTTATTTATTTATTTTGTCTATTTTAAGCAGCCCACTGACATATGCATCCTTATACTCGCTCTCATCAGGAAGAGAGTGTTTCTCCCGTCAACTGAACATTCCTGTTATTGTATTATTCCTATTTCCATCCACTAAATGAGAATGTTGACGGAATTGGCATGTTCTTTGTAAACCAAGCGTAGCAAGGCTGTCAACAGGTTCATCAATATTCTGTTACTCGATATCTGCTGTGCTTTTAAAAAAAATAAACTTTTAAACTGATGATTTTTGTTTAGACATTTTGAGTTCTTTCTTTATTTCATTATCAGTACGGGCATGCTTCTCCAAACCAACTTGGATTGGTTGAAAATGGAAGACGACAAAGACCTCATAGGGTAAAATTAAAACAAAATAACGGCCTTCCGAATGACTGCTTTTCTAGCAGTCTATATAGAAGATAACCATCTGAAAACAGTAAGCAACCATCTCAACCTCTTGGTAAAAGGAAGCCCTTTAGTGTTGAACAACAAACAAATTATCTCTAATAACATAGAAAAGTCAAATTTGTTCGAGATTAGATCAACGAACAGCAAACTGATAAATACACAAACTACATTTTGATAAATTCTTAGATTTGCAATACTGCCTTTGAATAAAAATGTTAGTTACTTGTCTCAGTTTTATTATATACCTAAAAACATGTTTATATATTCCTGCCAGAGGTTTTGCATACTATTAGAAAAAAAACAGGTCTCTGAATTCAATTGCTTGGACCACAAGTAGTAAGGTCACCGTTTTTTCCTTATTTTCAATAACAAGTTTTTGTTAGCTATTAACTACTGATATAACTCCAGCTTGAAAGAAAGTTTTACAAACCCAAGGCATACTATTGCGTCACAAATACAATTTTTGAAAACAATGCAAGTAACTCTAAGTGTTATCTAGTATCTAAATAAAATAAATATTTGGTCTTCAAATTTCTCACCAAATTATTACATTAATAGTTTGTTTGACCTCACTTGAACTTTAATTCCGTAACCTTTTACAGAAGACATGTGATAATTGCACCGAAACAAAAATTACATTGATAATTTTAGAAACACCCTGATAAACAGTATCATTCTCTGAACGGGGTCGTAAATATTAAGCAGATATAATGATAAGACACACCATAAGACATGTCATTCATGATAAATAGACGAAGCGTTACGATAAAATAATGATATCGGCCCAACAAACATAAAAAGAATTTCGTTAATTGCTGCAACATATGCGCCATGTTTACACAACTGTTTTGTTAATCAGACAAAATGAGTTATCTTCCCTTTCTAAGCTTTAATAAGCCACCTCAGCAAAGTTATCTGAAAACAGTACATCAATTCAAATATCTTGGTGCAATCATATTAGATAAAGGCACAGCGGTGGAGGTTAAATCCAGAATAGCTCAAGCAAGTGTCGCATTATCAAAACTCAGTAACATTGGAAAGACAAGCCTATTACAGCCAGCTCCAAAATCCACATGATGAGAGCATTAGTCATCTCCATCTTTCTATACGCCTTCGAGTCATGAACGTTAGACGTCGAGCTTCAGAAGAATATTTCTGCATTGGAAATGAGATGCTAGAGACGCTTGCTAAACATCTTCTTAAGGATAATGTAACAAATAAATAAAACTAAATAACGACAGCAATTGGTCCCCATCAAGATCTCCTGTCAGTTGTTAAGACAAGGAATATGAAATGGTATTGGCCTGTTTTACGAAGCTCTGGGCTCAGCAAAGTGATCCTACAGGGTAATGTTGAGGGAAAGAGAAATGAGGCAGACCAATAAAAAGATGAACCTGTTATGTCAGTGAATGGACCGGGATGAACATCGCAGATGCACAGAGAGCAGCTGAAGACAGGAAACTTTGGAGTGACGTGGTGACTTAAGCGAGGGCGCACCAACAGCCGACGGCCGCCATATTTGTTATCATTTCTTTTTTGAATTCAATGTTGGAAGATCATTATTCTTCGTATTTGTTTAGGAAGTGCAGCTACTTTCATGACTGTATTAAATAATGTTCAGCATTTCCGTCATACAGTGTGTTTACTGTTGCACTAAACTATACATACATCCATGAGAGGCAGCATGTACAAACTCATGATAAATACCGTAACATATATAATCACCATGTGCGGGGATGGAAACGAGAAACATTTAAACCAAAAAAGACAGCAACATAAAAAGACGATATATTTGTTAATGCCTTCTTATAACTGATAACCATTTCTGTTATTGATACCGAACATTTGTTTTACTATTAATTATGCTCCTTGCTTTGATTCTGTAAAATTATGTTATACTACTTTTCAGCGAGTTATTTTTTATCAATTCTCCTACTCTGATTGTACGAATTGTTATTCCTATTTACTTGAGCAAATACAAAATACTGGAACTTTATACCTTGGCTCAAGCTGTAAATAAACAAGCACCAGCTGTGAACCTTTAATTAGTATATATTATTATTGTTTTTTTTTTTTTTATTTGAAAAGGACAATTAAAGGTTTTAGATGTACAATATGTATAACTAAAGATAAACCTAAGGCTAGCGTGTTCAATGACTCAAGTTATGTATACGTTTTTGAATATCTCAAACTTGTGGGATAGCAATGAGCACCCATGGGCATTTGCGTCATGAATGCCAATGTTGAAAACATATCAAATAAGTCTAGAAGTTATGTTGTACCGAACTAAAGTATACAACGAGTCCCCAAATTCCTTTTCAAAGTATTGAAACACTGTTCCAATCGCACTGCTTATAGTACTACATACTACATACTGGAGCAAATAAACAGACCTTGAACTTTGTATCTTGGCTCGAGATATATTGAAACAAACAGAAGATGTGAACCTCTAGATCTATGTTATTATTGTTTTGTTATTTTTCTTCTCCGGAACGTTTTCAAAACAAGAAATCAAGGTTAGATTGCTGCATTGACTACCGGAAATAAGATTATATTATCTTTTTCATCTCATTAGCCTTTCTTTAGTTTTAGTCAACTAAGGTTCATAACTGGTGCTTGTTTCAATTCATATCGAGCCAATATAAAACAGTTCACGGTCTGTGTACTTGCTCAAGTACAAAGAAAATTAATTTCTACAATTAGAGCAGGATACTTGAAAATAATATTTATAACTTATAAATAAATTATGACGTAATGCTAAACAATTAAACCAAGAAGGGTAACGAATCGCAAAATACATTACGTTTTGATTTGATATACGGCATAGTTACCAGAATGCATAAACAAGCAAGTCTGTTATCATCTAACTATTATATGATGCTATTTTCGTTCTTTTTTAAATTGTATTTCGTCAATAGTGAATGGTACACGACTAATTTTTGAGACGATATGTATTGCCCTCTGAGTGCCCTTAAGCGAGATTGAATTACTCGTCTCTAAACCTGAATGGGCAATAAGTTTCGTCTACACAATTAAAAGTGTGGTATTCATTTCATTTCATATCGAATTAATATTTTGCTTGGACAACTCGAAACATGTAATTTCCTTAACCTCCACATAAGCCACAGAGCAGAGTGAAATTATCAACTATAATTAGTTCTCCTCGAGATAAATGACATAACTGCTAGATAGATGGAAGCAGCTTCTTTCGAAGAAGTGAATCTGGGTGATAAAAAAAGTAACCGTAATCAGTGGTATGTTAACTCAAGAAATATTATAGCTACAGACATAATCTGCGTACACATATAGTTTTTGATATATGAAATTCTTCTAGAAAATCTTCAAAAGTATGATCACAGCAACAAAACAAAATATGTTGACCCAAAACAGCCATATCATTAGATTTCAGTTTTTTACCACCTTGCCAGCAAAACTGTGGGAACGCATGATGTCGTTCGACATAATGTGTTTGACCCCAAATATATCCGATCATTATCACCTACATTTTGATGACCATAGAGCACTTCGTCTACTTCCGGTACAGGTTTTTAGTTAACTCTGAAGTTTTAGCTTTTTTTATTTTAGTGTCATTGAACTGTAATGATCAAATAAAAGCTCCGGTTGCAATTCTGTTTTTAGATCTGGCCAGGGGGTCTAAGATTTTGAAAGACCCCGTATTTTCTTTAAAATTCAAATGATATTGCTGTTTTTGGTCAACATATTTTGTTCGTTGCTGTGATCATACTTTTGACGATATTTTTCAAGAATTTCATATGAATAAATTGGACATCATCGAGCATCTGTGTACGACATATTATGTCTATAGCTGTAATATTTCGTGAATTATTATACCACTGATTACGGTTACATTTTTTTGAACACCCGATATATCTATATGGAACATCTTTATTTCTCATTTTTTTCTTGAAAGCTAAACTCCCAAACGTAATATCAGCTGTAAATTTGGACTTTGGTCTGCATTATTTACCTTGAATATATTTCATAGCTGTTAACTAAATACAAACCCTTAAAATCCTGTTTTCTTAAACGCTTTCATCCTTATAATGTCCGTTCTGAGCGTGTGCAAGTATGTATATTGGTTTTCATTGTAATCGATGTCATTAAGGGTTTGATAAAAAAATTATATTAAAGCTTCAATTAGTGCCGTCTGAATCATGTAATCAGTGTCAAGTAGAAACCCTGGAGTATCTTCATTGTCGTAGAATATAAAAAACAATTGCATAGTCTTATATCTGAACTATTCTGTTATGTTTACTAACATACACCGAGTAGGCGTATTATGGTGGTGCAATGAGAAGCCGTTTTTACCATGAATATCATTTTACATGATAAACTGTGATTCAGCCTGCGTTTACATTCGGACAATTCGAAGGATGTAATTAAATTAATACCATTATAATAAACTTATTGTTTTCAATGTTTTATCTCTATGCCTTGGTCGATGTACCGGTCGTTTAATTGTTTCATCTAACATTATAGGGATATCATTCGATAAACTGCTTAACGGATCAGCATGACATTTTGGAAGAGGAAATTGCAATAACACGATATATCCTCGAAATAACTGCTCTTTACTTTTATTACATATACTCTCTTCTTAATAATCAATGAAAAATGATTTTTATCTTTCTATATTTATATACAGAAATTTAATATAAAGTACTGATATCAACGACACAAAAATATTTGTCATTCAAAGTGGGAAGGATGACAAACGCATTCATGGATAAAAAATATTTATATTTGACGTTTCGGGTTAATAACATCCGTAAAGGACCTAAAGTCAAACCACAACAATATCAACGAACGATTAAAAGGGACCTTTTTTGTTAACACAATGTTTTTTTTCCATTGTTGGTAAAATCGCTACAAAATCAATGCATATACTAGTGAATTTAAAATATAAGTAGAGAAGTACAGAAAAAGAAAATTTCACTTAGCTCTCAGAAGGCACAAAAACAAATAGCTCATTAAATCTTCTTCTTTATGTACATGTATCTCATACAACATTAATGTATTACCCATAACAAGTGACTCGCTAAAGGTTTCTACGACCAGAACCGAAGTAGCTCCGTTTTCTAATTTCAAAGTATAACAAAACCATGAATTGCTTTGCTATTCTTGAAGAGAATAAAAAGGTTTTTGAAAAACAAATCAAGTCAACCGGAGTGTTAACAACTACGTACATACCAAATATATCTACAAAAAACGCTCTTGGAAGCATTAAAGTAAATAAAGATATAAGATATCTTACTCATATTCATGGATTGCGTTTATCTTAAGACATTTGTCTACCTGAATAAATATGTTCACCTGGTTACACCTTAGCTTCCAGTTATTATTTGTAATTCAATTAGATAACAGTTTCTATTTTAAAATTCATGAATTGAATGGAAGAAATATAATCTGGTAAGCATAGCGCTCTGTCGGTTCTATTTATACAGAGGTATCTTAAAATAACTATGACTTGTGGATACTCTTTAAGTGTATGAACTCTATAATGTTTGGAACTCCTTAATGAACTTTTTGTGGGTAACTAAGAAAATGTTAAATGGTTGTAACTGATTATTGGCTGAAATTCCATAGTGGTCTTAAGTCTATAATGATTGGAACTCCTACATTACTGAATTGTTTGGATTACCTTAATTGTATAACATATATAACTTGTGGAACTCCTTATCGGCATGAACTCTTTAATGTGAGAACACTTTTAAGGTATGAACTCTGGTAACGATTGGGACTTTTGAATACAGTCGACCCCCGTTACAGTGCCAATTTTCGTGCACTGGAACAATTGGCACTGTAGTGAAATTCGCGTTGTAGAGTTTTTTTTATTAAACAAAGAAATATAAGGAAAAATAAAATTCCGTGCTTTGCGAAAAGTGGTACTGTAGCTGTTTTCGCGTTGTAGAGGGTGGCACTGTAGCGGTAGTCGACTGTATGTTGTTTGGAATAATCAAACATAATACATTCAAAAGCTGGAAAAAAAAATCCGTAAATTGTCCGTAATATAGGGTTTTTGTTGATAGGCTCCGATATAATCATCAATCTTACCTTTTGGTCAGTTGGAAAATTAGACAATCTAAAATTAAGCTAATATATTTTAAGACCTTCATTAAGTGAATACACTTTCAGTATAACTACGTTTTAACATGTAAGAAAGTGTGCTAAATGTTTCAATCTGGCACTAAATAAGGACAATATGTGTGAGAATGTAACCATAAACCAATACACGTCATTGGTGACAAAGACCACGCCCCCGGATGTACCGGATGTACCGGCTGGTATATTAATGGACATATCAAGTAAGTATTGTGTCAGTGCCAGAGTTATAGCCCCTAGAGAAACTCATCGTTTGATGCCATTTGTGCAAGGTCAAGGTCACCGATGGATTTCTTCTGGTTTTCTGCTTGTCATCAGACCAGGATCCCCGTTTGTGCGCACTTCTCAATTTCCCTTTGTACCACGTGACCTCGTTCATTTGTCAATAGTTTGATTACGGTCGACCCTACGCGATCTTCTTGATCTTGTACCCGAAATCTTTGTTCCAATTCGTGTCTTATTATTCGTCTAATTCAATTTCCCCTTTCATCTCCCCGTTATATCCTTATGTCCAACCTCGAGGCAAAACCGAGTTCTTTAAATTAACCCCAAAGACCCGTCTCTGTGCAAAAAGAATTCCAAATTCAGATTCCGTGATGAACGTAACTATAGAGGGATCAGATGTCGACTCAAATACTTCTTTACATATTACTTGTTATAGCAGAGTTCTGTGAATGAAACAATTATTTAGGAAATTACTGAAAATGATGTATTTACAATAACATCGAAGCATCGGGCTTATCACGGAGTCAAATTTTGTTAACCATATTTCCATTATGTAAACTAGTAGATGCCCCGTTCTCAGAACGTGAAAGACAGATTTGCTAATTAGAAGAGAGTGTGAGAGTATTATTTAATATTTCTTTTACATAAACCAATTAAAACAAAAACGCCGGAACGGAAAACGCAACAACGAC
>JAUUEB010509752.1:0-10064 GCA_032362205.1 Clione limacina | reverse complement strand
AATAAATTAGGGGGCTCATATAATCCAACTAAATGGTTAATCTCTTAGATTAAAACATTTTCTGTTAAAAGAATGCCCAATATTATCAAAGTTTGATAATTTTAGGGCCAGCACCCCAAAAAGAACATTTAGCTTCCAAAACAATTTTTAACTTTATTTGTCTGTAAGCTGTCATTGACATCAGACATCTTTTATTTGATGCATGCTATTCATTCATACATTTTATTCCCCTTGTAGTTGGAAAAGACAGTAAGTAATCCTTATGTCAATGCAATATCAACAATATAATATTGTTCCAGGGGAAATAACTACACAAAAGTGGTGCATAGTTTCTAAAAAATTGATTATATCCTATGAGATAATCCCGACAAATGGTCAGAAAATGTTTATACAAAATGTCACGTCATCTTCTTTATAAGAACTGTTGAAATGTCACTTCATCTTCTTTATAAGAACTGCTGAAATGTCAAGTCATCTTCTTTATAAGAACTGTTGAAATGTCACGTCATCTTCTTTATAAGAACTGTTGAAATGTCACGTCATCTTCTTTATAAGAACTGTTGTCCGCACTGTTGTTGTAGTTGAGTTACTGCTTTGTTCTCCGATGTGTTTTTTTACTCTAGTTATCAGACCCTGATTGGTCATTGAAGGAATAAAAATTAATACTCGCATATAAAGCTTTTTCTTTTGTGTTGCATTAAAGCAATCAATTGTATGTATTTATTTTAAAATTTTGATCATAAGGAGGAGCTTGGTTTCTTTTGTTTAGACCAAGAATCTTAAATGTTGTCTGTTTCTTTCTTATTTTAGCAAACCCATGCATGTAAAAAAGTGCAAAATGTGCTGAATGTGCATTATGTTATGTTGTATGAGTATACCGTGTAATGTTCTGAGGAATTATGCTTAGAATATAGAAGTTTGATATTGTGTATGGTAGCTTTTTTTTAAATTCATATTGTCAGCCACTCTCATCAAGAAGTGAAAATATGCTAAAAAGGAACATGGACATATACTGAACCTGTAAGATAAATCCTGTTTAAAACTTTTCCAATTAAGATAAATGAAACCAGATAGTTAGTTCTCTTCTTTTGAAAGGATAAAGTTAAAGCTGAGGTTGTCTCATAATATTTAGTGTTAAATTCCACTAAATTTATGAAAGTACTAGCCAGACATGGATGTGAAGCTCGCTGTTGGCACAATTCTTCGGCTTCATCCTTTTTTAAAAGAGAGGCTTTGGCTTAATGCTATTTCAGGCTTCAGCTTGGTTTTGTTGGTCTAGGCTATCATAATGCCACACAACTTAAGTGGAAATGTTTTAAAGTTTTGTGTTATTTTCACTTCTTGATGAGAGTGGCTGACATTATGAATTTAAAAAAAAAGCTACCAAATATAATATCAAACGGCTATACTCTAAGCATAATTGCAGATGATTTCTTTTCTAACAATATAGGGATTATTACAATTGTTTATTGCTTAATGATAAAATCAAACTGCATTTGTGCAAAATTAAATACAGTTAAGTCAGGCTTACAAATCTATCTTATTTAAAGAATGATATTGTTTTAAATCAGAGCTTTGAAAGAATCCATTGATATTTTTTTAATCTTTTATTGAAACTATATAAACGGCTGTCTGCATGTCCCGCAGTGCCTACCCTTAACCCTTGTACTAGATTGAGTGGACCACAACTTGCATGTGTTTATTTTTCCCAGGAAATGGGTAAAGCTGGCGATGGTTATGAAGGCCATAAGTCTCCTCACACCATCAATGAAATGATCGCTGGTCTTTCTTTAGTTCAGATTGCCCAGGTACTCCATGCTTTGCTTGTCTCACTTATCTGTACAAGCTTAGACATTAAACCTGTCATAGCTTTGGTGAACTTGAGCTGTGTGTGTTTCAAGGGCTTTCAAGTTTGTGTTTTTGATGGAAATATGAATGACAGGTTAAAATAATTTAATCTGATGACAATTTCTATCAGTTTCATGGTATTTAAGTGAGGATCATCAGACGTTTAAAAAAAATCAATGGTTAAAAATAATCTTGTGGAATTCCAGGAATGTAGGGCAAAAAAGACTATCCCATGTAATTGATTTATAATCATATATCCCCCCCTCCCTTATTGTTCTTTCCTAAGCAAAATCTTAGAACTCTTTAGTACTAGAATTAAATATTGTTACAAGTAGATTCACTGAGAGAGGGATTCAGTTAAATGTTTTCCAAATGCTGCATTTCTAATCAAATGAGCTTTAAGTAGGTTTTTGGTCTAGAATAGCTCTTGTAGAATTTTCACAGCAAAGCAATATCCATTTCACAGCTTACAGCTTACTTTTGCTTATGATTTGAACTTCTTGCCTTTTCTAGGCTTGTAGACTTATGCTTTTCTCTGCCTCTTCTGGGTTTGTAGACTTATGCTTGTCTCTGCCTCTTCTAGGCTTGTAGCTTATGCTTTTCTCATGACATGGTGCTGCTACTAACTATTGGTATTACCACTAACGCAAAATACCTGCTTTGAAAACATTTCCTTTTTAGTTCTGTTATTTCTTTGATTTAAAGGTTTTGGACTATGCTATGTCTGTTATGTTAACTTGAGAACCCATCATCACTTCCTTGTTTGTTGTGTTCTATACTATAAGTAGTTTTGACCTCTGAACTCCCAACAATATCTTAACTTCCAGCCATCCTTCTTTCTTTTATTCTTTCCTTCCTTCACAAGTTTTATTTTAGCTCAAAACTTTAGTGTTACATAATGTGACATAGTAATGAAATATCTCTTGACATGACAGCTTTATTCATTTTAAATAAGTTTTCTTTATGGTTTCATCAAGTATTGTCACATACACAGTTTCTGCGGATACACAGTTTCCGCGACCTACTTTTATAGATCATCTGCAAATCCGCAACAGACTTTTAAAAAATAACCAATCAATGAGCAACTGATCAAGTTATGATTTCTCTACAAAATAAACACAGAACCTGAAGTGGTTCTTTATTTTTTAAGATTCTATGAAGTTTTAAATGAGTTGGCATCTTATTTTCTTAACATTATTAACATCTCGGAAACTGTGTTGACAATGATATGTTTTCATATTATTCATATTCAAATTTTTGAAATTTCAGTTTTAGAAACATTTGTTGTCAAAAGTCAACAATATTTAATTTATTTAATATTCGACACAGAATCATTGTTTTGCTATGGTTTCTTTCACTTGAACTTTAAAAAAAAAAATTTTTTACTGTGATTTAACAATCTTATCAATTGTTGATACACTTTTTGAAACATGAAGAAAAGAAATTTTATTTAGATTAAAATAATATTTTATGATATTTGCAATTCGATTTCAGCTCAATATGTTGTTGTCTCATTGGACTTATCAACTAGAATTTTCTCTTTCCTGCAGTGATTTTTGTGTGTGTGAATCTCTTTTGTATGCAGATATTGACACCTTTTTTTTTACATTTTCATGGTTATATTTTTACTATTATTTATTCATTAATGATGTGTACATTTTATAGTCCTCAGCTGTAAGCATAAGAGAGTTGTGAACGTTTAAAAAGTTTTTCTCTCAAAAACTGTTGTACTTTATTGTCTAGTTGTCTAGCTCACTTTCTTACAGTTCCACAACTCTTTAAATTCTTTTTTCTAGTCTCAGTTTTCAAGATTTGATAAATGAGTAACTTAATTGGTTCAAAGGGATGATTTCATAGTATTTAATCAGATAATTTTCCGGATTTATCTGAATTTCCAGATTTTTCTAGTGGAAAAAAAGTCAAAGAAGTACAAAAAATGGCTATTTCCCTCTAAAAAGTGAAAATTTCAGTATTTCAATCATATTCTTGCGTATCCATTTTGCATAAGCAGCATAATAAAGACGGCCCTGGGGTAGAACATTTGATCTTAGGAGTTTCAAGTTTGAGTATATTGTTTACAGCGGCTAAGAACCGACCTTTTACCTAAAATGAGTCCAGGTTCCGCTGGTTCGTACCATAACAAGCTCTAAACTGGGAAAGACTGTCGAAACCCCACAAGTAGGCATGAAAACACCTCACCAATATGTCTAGGTATAGGGGCGGGGCGTATGTCACAGTGCTATATGTACACAAGATATACGTGGTCAGGTCTCTGATCACCATCCTTCAGAGGAAGAAGAAGAAGTTTACAGTGGTCTTTGAGGCTCTGTTTATTTCTATAACAATTGTTATATTCAAAAATTGATCAACAGCATTACCATTCAAAGTGAATAATAAAATGAGCTATTTTGATATGATTGAAGCTTGAACTACTGACAAATTAATAAGGAGAGAACTAGAAGAAATGTTCAAAGACTTAACAATATGTTCAGATCATTAATAGCTGTGTGAAAGTCACAATTGATTATCCAACAAGTTCAACATTTCAAGCAAGGTAGTAGCAATGTTTGATAATTGAGTGATGACGTAAAGTTAAACTTCGCTAAACTGGCCACCCTTCAGACCTGCTGAAAATAGTCACTTTACATACAAATGGCTGTTTTAGATATGACTTTTAAATAGGAAATAACAATCAAAGGACTCATACAAACTGGCGAGGAAAGCCAGGTGCCTGTTCTAGACAAGTTGCCATTCTAGACAGGTAGCCATTCTAGACAGGTGACTGTTCTAGACATGTGGCCATTTACTCAGGTTGACTGTTCTCACTAACTTTTGATTTTTTCTCTTTTCTAATCCGGTTGAGCAATATGAGCCTGCATCAATGAAGAGATTGTTGAAATACAGAGACAGAATTCATGTCATTGTAGGATATCAACCGCTTCATCATTTTATAAGGCTTTCATATTCTCATATGGCTTGCTTCTTTCTTGTGTATTGCTTGTAGAGTGGGGCTCTAGTTGGTGACGGGTACGGCCATATCAAAAAGAAAAAAAATTATGTCTCTCCACACACTGAACATGAATTGTTCCAAGGCATCAACATACATAGAGCTTCAAAGGTAAGTATCTGCAATGCATGCTGGGCATTGGCTTTTTGAACTGGTTGCCATGTGCATCTTTTCAATTGTTAATCACATTTTCCAAGCATGAGTTTTGAACATTTTCTTGGCAATAACCTGGTAAGTATATAATGTGAAAAGTCTTGAACATGGAAATTGTCTGAAATACAAACTCTGTTGATTTTTTGAGACATTTTGTATTTTTAGACATGATTTTAACTTCTTTTCTAAATTTATGTTAATAGTTTGAATAATACAAACTTCATTTTGTACGTCTAGCTTAATTACATTGTTAATAACTTTTGTCCTCTTAAACTGTAAAAGTATCCTCTCTTCATCTATCATCTCATCTGTTTTCTGAGAAACAAGTTGAGCATTTTATCAAATTGAAAACAATCATGGAGATATCACACTTGCCTTAAACACTTAGCAAAAATACAAAACACTTGCCTTTCTATATGTGACGCCTCCAGTCAAAAGGTTTACTAATCAGTTTAGAGATATTGCCATAAAAAAGAGATTAGGGGGTGTCCAATCAAAATCTTTTTAGGCTTGATTCATTTTCCTCAGTCACTTTATTCATGAGTGATAAAGAATATGACATAAATTTAAAAATTTGTATGTGTTTGAATCATATTTTTGTGTGACAGCGTTGTTCTCAAAAAGTTTGAAGGCTGTTTTCTTAAAACCTTTTTTTTCATATCATGTCTATAGAAAGCCATATTTTCTTAATTTGTCATTGAATTAGCTTTACTTTTTTCCAGACATTTATGAGAGTATCTAGATGTGTAAATTTAAAAAATCTAATTTTGAAATTTGCAACAATTTTAACCTTTGATGGGGAGTGTCGCATATACATAACGCAAAATTGAAGAAACAGGTAGCTTGTGTGTTATATAACATTGGATGAGTAAAATAAGCACATTTTGAAGTAATGTCTTTGAACACCTATTTGTTCCTACCATATACACAAATCAGGGTTGTTTTAATTTAAATAATATAATATATTTAGAACTATGTTTTCGTATCTTTTGGACTATTTGTAACTTTTAGAAACAAAAATTTCCATCTAAATACTATAATTTTAATTTAAATGTTATCAACATGCTAAGACATCAAAAGCGACATAAAACATGATATTAAATTGATGTAAGGATCCATTCTTTATCCCCTTGGCTTCATACAAATCAAATAAATCTTATTTAATTAAAAAAAACACATCAATTATGCACAAAATGTATTGCCTCAATGAAATGCATGCAGTTAATGTCTTGTTTTCTGTGAATTTGGTTTTCTTTATATTGATATTGAGGAAAGAAAATTAGGAAAAAGACAAATAGATGATAATGGATAACTGTGCATGTAAATTGTTTCAATGAAGTATGTATAATAAGTATGATTGAAACATTTACCTTCAAGATTTAAGTAGAAAGTCTCTCTGGTCACATGACAAAGTAGCGGGTAGCAGCTCTTGGTAGATTGGGGGGAGACATGCCTCTGTTCAGATAAGTTGAATTAAGTATGTATAAGATTTTAGAATTGATGGTTTATCTTTGTCTTTTTATATCATGTGCTTACTAATGCTTGACTCGTATATATTAGCTCTCTGCATGACATTGCATTACATTTTATTATATTAAAAGAAATTAATTTATGCTTATTTAACAAAAGTAGATCATGTTTTTGCAAGGATGTGCATTCTTTGAACTTAAAAAAATGTTTTTGCTTTCAGTAAATTTTATGTTTAAAAAGGTGTATAAACAGATGTTCATAATATCATTGTCTTTTTCTCCTAGTCTGTGTCCTTCATAGTTTAATGAAGATAAACATTTTGTACAATAGATAAACTTCTCACCCAATGAGTAATCTCATATGAATTACATTTGAATACTGAGTTGTTTTTAACTTCTACTGACTTTCTAATTGTTTCTACCATCATAAAGTTGGCCTTGAAATGCCAGCTGTTGAGCTATAATGTATCAGGTTTATTTCAATAATTTTCAAACTTTCTATTATCCTGCAAACAAGTTGAATTCTTGTTAGAAAATTATTTTTAATTCTTTACTTTATTATAGAAATATAAAAATGATAAGTGAGAGTCTGAAATGCCTTTTGTTTTCAAGTGAATATGATACATGGTGCAATTTAACTTGAGCATAATGGTTTCTTTCCTTACAGTGACATAGATACTTGATTTTTTCTAAAGATTTTTTTAAGTTGAACCCATTCATTCTAAACAATTAATCAGAAATGCACTTTTTTATATAACCCTAGAATATACAAAGGTTGAAATTGAATATATTTTATAAGAAATGTTTAACAATTAAGTCTGAATTATATCTTTAATATGTTACCAGCCAGCGGTGTATAGGTAAAGTTTGTATTCAATACAATGTATAACAATTTCAAATCCTTGTTAAAACTCAAAAGAAAGACAATTAATTTGTTCAAGATGTGTTCATTGTGAATTTGCAAATATGTTATACATGATAACCAGTATACCAGTCTTACTCAAATTCCAATTTTCAACAAATCCAATTATACATAGCTAATTTGCATATACCTTATTATTTCTTTTTTTTATATACTATTAAATAATTTAGGAGATAACTGCATATTCCTAAAGAATACATTTTTTATTACTTTGTTTGTAACACACATATAGTCTGAAGTTTGTCTAGAGAGTGATTTAAAACTTTTATAATTCATTTTTAGGAATTTTAAAGGATTTACCAGTAATTGCCTTAAAGGTTATATCAATGTTTATGTTTCACAACTTTTTTTAATTGTATCGTTTTTTTTGTATATTTTAATGTCATAATGTTTCACGATATTTCAATGTGATATTCTGATACAGCTAGCACATATGGGATTGATCTCTACATATGGCCTGCAATCTTTCCTTGAGCTCAGTGAGGATGCTCGTTTGTTGGTGGAAAAATACTTCAACTTGACAAAGCCTCTGTATTTTGACTACACTCATCTAGTATGCCGGACAGCTATGGATGGTGGGTCTCTCTTAACATCTTGTTCAAATATCTCTTAATCGTAAGACACGGTTCTGATATGTTCATCGCAGTCAGATTTTTGTCTTAACTTCAAAATGTTATATTATATTTATATATAACATCCATCTTGGCCTTTTGAAATTGATTAAATTTATTTTTAACAAAATATCTTAACTCAGATTATGAGCAGGGTAACTAGATGGTTTGCTAAATGGAAGCCATACTCCAAGTATTTTTCTTATAAAGATATAGGCATCTCATCTTTGGTTATCTTTACCCTACATCATTATCAAGCTGGTTCAAGAGAAGGGGCTGCTGGGGCTATCTATATAGCTTTATTTGTATCATTTAGTATTGGGAATAAATCTTTTGATCTGATTCTATGTTGAAACTTGTTCTGATATATAGAAGACATCCCTCTACACTATAGTGACAATCTTTGATATGACACATTTTGTCATTATGTTCCTGTAATGTTATCTTGTTAACTTATTTTCTACAAATCAAGTTTAGCTTTGATCATAACTGGAAATATGCTCAGTATGTCTTTACTGCGTATCGTATGGTGACAAGAGGTTTTATCAATACATTGAACAAAAAGACAGGAACTGTCAAACCTGCTTGAAACAGATTTTTTTGCAAACATTTTTATTTTCCTGCTTAAAAAGTCTGTTATGAATAACATTGTAGACAAAAGATGTAAAATAACTTACAGAATTCTATTTACTTGTTAGTGATGTACAATACATTGTTCAATCCTGTCCACCCAGCAGTATAATTGGGTACCCGACTATAGGCTAATGTCTATGTAAGATTACCAAAGCAAATTGCTTAACCGGCTGATCCATAGTTGATCCTTTGTTAGGTCTGTCGGGTTAATAATTCATGTAAATCCCATTGAGCAGTAGAGCGTGAAAATGCACTATATAAATGTCATGTATTATTATTATTACATTGTTTATTTCCCTTTCTACACAAGCCATATTACTAAGCAACACATTACACGCAAATTAATAATGCAGCATGAACATTTCTATCTGACTGTCGACATTAAAGTTATTGTCTGTGTACATTGTTTTTTTTAGACATGCGTTTTAGGATGTCAACTAAGTTATTACAATCTTTAGTAAAAGTGCTTTTTATTGAAATGTGTTTTCATCTGTACAAATATTGGTTCTATTTTGCCATAAACATATGCTCACTATTCTTTAGATACCAAGAACAATCGTCAAGATTTGAGTCACCCAGTCCATGCTGATAACTGTGTACTCCAACCTAATGGGACTTGTATCAAAGACTTTCCAGCTTTTGTTCAGAGAGACTATAGGTAAAATATATCAAACATATTTCAATTGAAGTATGTTCACTCAGAGAGACTATAGGTAAAATATATCAAAGATATCTCAATTGACGTATGTTCACTCAAAGAGACTATAGGTAAAATATATCAAAGATATATCAATTGACGTATGTTCATTCAGAGAGACTATAGGTAAAATATATCAAAGATATATCAATTGATGTATGTTCATTCAGAGAGACTATAGGTAAAATATATCAAAGACATATCAATTGACGTATGTTCACTCAGAGAGACTGTAGGTAAAATATATCAAAGATATATCAATTGACGTATGTTCACTCAGAGAGACTATAGGTAAAATATATCAAACATATATCAATAAGCCGTATGTTCACTCAGAGAGACTATAGGTAAAATATATCAAAGACATATCAATTGACGTATGTTCACTCAGAGAGACTATAGGTAAAATATATCAAACATATATCAATTGACGTATGTTCACTCAGAGAGACTATAGGTAAAATATATCAAAGATATATTGTCAGGCCAGGCACTACGCTTGCTACTGTTTGGCAATATAGATAGATAGTACAGCCTGCATTGCCTCCATAGGGACGATCCCCAATAAGCGATCAATCAGGCTGGTTCCCCGAAATAGACCCCCCTATGCTCTATGGGTCACGCATCAAGCTAGAGTGGCATCTTGAGTTGCCGGCAGTCTAGGCTGCCAAATCCCAAGTTGGGTGCCAGGGGTTAAGATATCCGGCCTGTCAAAACCCTCTTA
>JAUUEB010509730.1:0-10065 GCA_032362205.1 Clione limacina | reverse complement strand
CCACAGTGTTGACTTAATCGACCTAAAACTTGAGCAATATGCACAAATGCACCAGCACTGTCTTGCGAAATGTGAGAAATTTAACATATATCATACATGTAATGTACGCCACTGTGTTTCTGCCTATGTCGAACAAGGTATCAAAACTATTGTCTAATGGGTCATGCATTTATCTTTACAAAATTACATGCATGATTGTATTTTTAAGATTCGACAGTTTATCTAATGTCAATCGACAGTTTGAAACATTATTTAACGGGAGAAAAAATAAAGGAAGGGTAATAGTTCTCTCTAATCTCTTGGCATGTAGAAAGTGACTTAGGAGAGTAGGGAAGGTTTGATGGTGGTTGTATGTATAATCTTCAACGAAGTATATGGAGTCTGATTGGGCTCGGGGTTTGTTCTTATTTATTCTCTTTTTTTCTTATTTTAAGCATTATGTGAAAGTGTTAAGGGCTTATTTCATGTATAGTTGTATAAAGAAAATCATTGAGTTGAAACCTCGACCAGAACTGGCTTTTATGTATGCTGTTTATAACACGTTTCTAGTTTCCTTAATCAACACAACATCATGTTAATATTCACACATTCAAATCTGTCAATTATATCTTCCCCTTGCAAGTTTATTTGTAGGCGTGTGCATTGATTGAATCTGGAATATATATATGTATAAGATAACAAATACACGATATTGGAATTATATATCAATGAATGACGCATGCAAATCATTTTAGAACTCTCTGAAATTGAAATGAAAATGTATACCAAAGAATTTATTTTTTTATCTGATGCAGTTGTGCCTTCTTGGCAGATAAATCTCTTTGTTTTTATGACATTCAAATAATATCAACTCATATTTGCTTAGGATATATTGCATCAAAGTTGTCAAGGAAAAAAGTTTGTTTTCTATTTGGATAAAGATTGTGCCAAAATCTTCTTCAGGATCAGAATAATAAAGAAGACAAAAAAACGATTATGGATAACTGGGCTCTCAGGAGACATTGTTTGAAAGTGATTAACCCTCATTTCATGTATTTCAGCCTTTAAGCTTCCTTGATAAATACTTTCATTGTTGTACTCTTGAGATATATATAAAAGCAATATTAACGTCTTAATAATTTTACAATTACACAGACAGCCTTGGGAATTTTAGATTATTGATAATTAATTATGATTTGTCGTCAACAAACAATGTACTTCTTTGTGTAAATTCATATTTCTGTTACGAACACCAAACGTTCTACTCAATATGTAGACCCTCTCGTAACAAACACTTACTAATAAAGAGCTCGTATGTTTTACACAGAGTATGTACTTAGACACACTTCCAAAAGAACCGACATTCACCTTCTTATCAGTCCGGCTGTTGAGAGCATCATACAATCTTGGAAAATGACAGGCAGAGTATTAGGGGCAAATAAAACAGAACTAGAACCTAATTGAAATCATTCGGAAGTGTTGTTTGGTGAGTGAGTGTTAATGTTTTCATGATAGCTGGTTTCAATGATTCCCATCTACTGTATTATCCCACTACAAACACTGATCAAGTGTGTGAATAAAAAGCTTCTGGTCAATAATGAAGCTTTTGATCGGTTATTGAATGATTATATCAGTATAACTTGAGTAGAGGTCATAGCTGTGTCCGTAATAGAAATGACGCGTGACATTATGTTTTCGTTAATTCATTGGCTCAATATTAGTTGCCATTTAATTTTTTTGTAATTACTCGAGTAGGAACAGATAATGTTTGGCTTTAGAAAAGACACTTTACAGACATTTTCCTCATCCTGCAGAGGCTTATATGGGTATCTGGCCTTAGACATAATTTGATTAATGACAATTTTGGTCAATTAACAAAGCACTTTCCGTGTTTGTGTTCCAAGAAATCTGAGAAATATGTTTAACGATGTGCTAGATGTTTGCACTTATTCAACAATTAATAAACCTAAGTGTTAATAAAGTAGATAACCATTATTAAATGCCATTTATTCAACATTTAAGAGAGACATTATTTGTTTGTCATGGCTATTATAATAAAATAAACAATTACCTGAAACGGGGATTTAAAAAAAAAATAAAACCATATTTTCTCACGTCTGTTTTGTAGTAAAATTGTTTTTACTGTAACATTATTGTTTGGCAACTGTTAAAGTTGTCATTGCCAAGAGTATGTTCTAAACTTAGCTAAGAGTCTCCCCCTGACTGACTCGTACGGGGGTCATGCAAGAAAGTTTATGAGATGAAATAAGTATATTTTATGAAATTATACATATTTGCATGTTTTTGTGAATGAGGTGTTAAGGTTCTTTAGAGGGTTTTCTTACAATATATTTCAGTCAAAACTTTTTTATTGTAAATTAACTCATACATAAGCCTAGACCAGCGTTAAATGCGTTAACATTACACCATTTCACGAGTAAGTACTCATTTGCATGACCCTGAACGAATCAAATCACTTTAAAATGATTTGTTGACTGCAACATATTGTAAGAGCACACTCTTATAATCCTAGAAATATTAATTGCCAACACATCTTCAGTCGGTCAAGGTATACAAAATAATCGGTTGCTATCCAACGTCCAATTTATTCCACGACACGTCTTCCTATTTCAAAGGTCTTTCTTTAAAACCTGTAGTCCCGAAACTCGTAATGTCCGGTTCGATTTGCACGTGTCCTAAGTCCTAGATCTAATGAGAAATAATCACCAGGAAAAAGTCAATCTGAGCAGCCTAATAATAATCTAGGGAAGAGAAACCCCGACAACCTGGTACGAGTGGTAACTATTTTCTCGTTTCCTTTTTATCGTCCTAATTTTAGAAGATCCATCTCAGATCGGAGCTGAACAGGTATAAATAAGAACAGTATTTTGATATTTGATACATCTGTGTTCATGACGGCTTCTTAAACACTGTGACATGTGATAGTGTGAGTTGAGTATAGGGTAGTGAGGTAGAAAATGCAGGTGCTCAACTAGAAACAAACTGATGACTACTCACACTGGTTTAAGGAAAAGGATCCATTTCTGTCAAAGATCCTCACATAAAAAACTGTAGACATTTGGAGAAGACGGAGAAGTTTATTTTTTCATTTATTTTTCGTTCCTCTTTTTTAATGAAATGTTTTGTTTCACGCGACGTGCTTTGAAAATACCTGGATAGGGTTTTGTCAATTCATGTGTAAATGAAAATGAAAACAGTATTCTCAGTAATCAGTATTTTGTTTTTCATCTATTGTTGCATGCTTTGAGAACAAGTTAGTGGAGTGTATTTTGTGTGAGAGAGAGAGATGGAACGAGTAAGGGAAAAGAGAGCAGAGAGGAAAGTAATTTATGTTTCAAAAACACCATGAACGCGTTAGATAATTTGGAAAAATATCTTCAACTTAAAATATTATTGTAGGCAATCCAATCCAAGCATACGCAAAACCATGTAGGGGGTGGGGCAGGGAAGGCCATCCCCGAAAAAATATTGAAAAAGTGTCAAACAAATCAGTGCATTGAGATCCATCTGATAGACTCAACTTTAATAATTTATTGCTGAAAATAGGTATCTTGTTTTTTCAGGTTTTAGGATCGACAACTTCTACCTTACATCCTAGTACTAGACAGTTCCTTGGAACAAATATGTAAACAATAAGCCACGATATTAGAAATATAATAAGAAACTCAACTAATATTAAAATTGTGAGCAAAAAAGCATGTTGTAGAAGTTGAGCCAGACATTTTCCGATAGATAAATATGGAAGATAAACGGTGCAATTTAAAGCCGTTTTTATTTTTTTTCCTTATTTTTTTGGGCGGAGCCTTAAGGCACGTGCCTTCTGTGACTCTATGGAAAATGCAGCCCTGCATTCACAGGAGGGTCGATATGTAATACTAAGTAACATGAATCTCGAAAGTAATACGAGTCAAACTCTACATGATGTTTCACAACTACGTTATTTACTGTATATTATTTATCAAGCACATGTTGACAAATAACAGCAGGGAATTATGTATTATCATGAACAAAGTAGTGTACATTGTAGCGTTGTGCGCATTAATTAACGATGCAAATGATATGTATATTATGTATACATATACAAAAAGCAAAAGGAGTTACCATCCTATTTCTGACTAATAACAGACACTGTACTTTATATACCTTCCATGGTAAGGATATGAAATCAACATACTAGGCAGATTTCACACTATGCTTGGTATAAAATGGACTTTTAGAGATTGCATTTTAGGTTCAGTTTGTCTATTTGCAGTCTCCTTTTCTTTAACTTCAACGACTTTGATAAACTAAAATAAAACAAATTATGTCATAAGAGCAAAAGGTATTTTGGACTAATTAAGTGTGAGTTTATTATAATTTTCAACAGCCAGTAAAGGGTTTTTATATCTATTTTGACACAATAGGGAGTTCAACGAAACTTCTTAAAAACCTTTCTAAGATCTAAAAACTCGGTGATATAAGAACAAAGGAAAGAAAATCAAATATATCGTTGTAATTGTATAACTTAACCAAATGTTCTTAATGCATACATTTATGCCATCTTGCCTGAACAGTTTTGGACAACTGATTGCTTGACAACGGAACTTCCGTTTGGAAGACATCCTACTGTTACTGGAATTCATGGAGCAGACATGATTAGGAAAGCTTTGTCGGTTAATCTAGAAGCATACTGATTACAAAGATACACTCCCAAGGCGATCTTCAGCCTAACAAATGACAAGCATACATGGAAATGTCAATCAATTTTTGTAGAATCTCCGTAATTTGATAACGCGCTGTATACAAGCTTTAGCAATAATGATGTATTGTGAGGTATTTAGTTTCACAGCTGCTTCATATAGATTTCACTCGACCTTATTTAGACAGACTAAAAAACACTAAGAGAAAAAACAATGCTTACCGTAATACTCTAACAAAATATAAATGCGTTGGTTACTGTAATACACTGTCATTGTCTATGATATTATATTTAGGCGTATTTGTTGACTTGTGTCAGACCAATTTAAGTAACAAAAAAGTCAATATACCTTGAACAGGGTTCGTAATCTATTGTTTTTTTGTGCAAAAATGTGATGTATTACAAAAGAATTGACAGTTGGATGTATGTAATGATTAGTGCCAAGTGCCAAGACATTGCTAGTCCTCAACGTTTATACTACGGGCGTGTTGTCGTTCGCCTAAAAGAAAACAAAAAGCATACATTTTTCAGGACAACCATTTACTTCAAATACAAATGCAATTTATTATACTGAGAATGTATGAGGATAATAGGTACTACGAAGGAAAATTTATAAAATATTCTTGGACAATGCAAGATGAGAAAAGTCGGACCTAACCAAGAATCAGTTACATATCTAAATGAATAAAGAAGATATAATATTTCAGATAAATAGAAAAATCTGGACATGGATCTGTGTAACGTTTAAAATCAATTGGCAGATGATACACCTATGAACTAATCATACAATCTTCCATCATACTCTGATTATTGGAATGTTATGTAGAAATACGATCACTTTCTGAGTGTGTAAACGAACCATTTTGAACTAAGAGGTCACTTAATAGAAAAGCTCGAGATAATAATTGTCATGTGGCAATATATTCAGACAAATAGCAATTTTGTATAGCTTTATTGCATGAAGTACTACACTATCTTTCGTTATAACTTTCTTAATCTTGCTATTGTTGTTGCAAGATCAACTGTGGCTATAGACATAAGTTGGCTATTAACTCTTGAGCAGTCAAAACACTGGTACTAGACAATCCTTGGCATCCACTATCTAAGACATCTCATGTCAGTGTATGAGCCTAGTTCATATCATATTTCAAGATCATATTATTATAAGTTAATACTTTAAATGCATGCCTGATTTCATTGACATTTTTGCCCTTGTCTCATAAAATATATGATTATCTCAGAGCCAACATAATGTATCTGATATATCTTAGATATTTATCATGACTTGGTAATACATCTTTTGTGTGGGAATAACGAGGATCATGTTGTACTGGTGGGATCTTGTTTTATATTACTTTATTTTTGCTTTGCTTATTTTTTGAGTTTACTAATTCAGATTTAGAATTTGTGTGCTACTTGTGTCAAAGACCAGCATACCTTTTTATAAAACTCTCTGAAAAACCAAACATTATCAAGAATAAATGTTCAAGCACACCATAATTTATGGATATAATTATCATAATCTGCATATCTCGATTTAAATTCCTGTTTTGTGAGGGATCACATCTGACAGTCGTTAGCTTCCGAACTGTTAAAAAATGTATTTGTTTCATTTATATTTGTGTACTGTTACGGTAATTGTATATATTGTCCATGTATTGATACCCTTACTCATCATCAAATCCTAAATATATAGCACGATCCGCACCAGGCGTTTAGCCAGGCGACATGTGGCAATACCCCCCCCCCCTTTTCGCACCATTTGTACTCATTTAATAAGATATGTTCACATAACGTAGGTTATCCCCAAGCCGAAATAATTTCAAAACGTTACTGGCTTCATACCTGCTCCGCACGCCTGGTAACAAGATATTCTAACAATGCATGACACAAATGAACTCTTTTATTTCTTAGCATGTCTTAGCCACCGGTTGTCATGTGTCATGGGGAATTGCATTGCAAGGAATGATCACTGATACTCATTTTGACCTGTTATATCCTATGTCAGAAACGGCCTCACTAAAGCTAAGTAGCTAGATTAGGTATGTCAGACAACCTAAGATTTCCAAAAGCCATATGTTGTTTTCCACAAAACCTCGCCTCACACTTACTTCAGATAAACATAGTGAAGTGGATAACAGATATAAACAAAAGATGCGGTGTTGACATTTAAACCAGTAGAAGAATAAACATGCGGTGGGAGGCAGAGACAAAAATGAAAGAACAGAGCAAAGTGAAGAATCTCCGCTAGGATTTTGAGGGGATAAGAGAAAGAGAGAAAATTGATGTTGTTCGACTGGCAGAAATTGAACGTGGTAAATAACGTCAATCAGATGATCGTTTGTCTTTTCAACAGTATATCTTGTAACATGACTTGAAAGAATAAGACAAAAACACTACCTTAAATCAATCCCTTCATTAAAGACAGAACTTAACAGGTCACAGGTACATCAACCCAACCAATGTACGGCAAGTTCGTTTGATATCGATGGATGTATATCGATATCGTTAAAACTCGATCGATATTCGTTCATCGATATCGAACTCGTTTGCCATACATTTGGTAAATAAATTCAAACAGGAAGTATTCACTATCTACTCACAATATATTTGTGATCGTTCAATAAGTCTTTTCAGGGATAAAAAAAAAGTTTTTTTTTTACTTCATCAATATTCAAATGTTTTGAAATACTAGTGAAAGTTGTAACTTTAACACACTGTATGAAAAGGTTTATTCACGTTCAATAACAATACAAAACATAAGTGCATATTTCTTAACATAATTGCCACACTGATGTCGACAAAAGGCGACAGAGGTTTTACTTTTTATAACCGTACTTTAATTTTCCGCAATCTTTCATTTACACAATTATACAGTTACATCGTATGCACTCGGGAACGGCTCGGAAACTCGTTTACTGTTTTTCTTTTCCAAGCACTCTAGAGAAACAATGACGTTTTATCAAAACAGAATAATCACAATTTACTTTAAAAACTGCCATTATTACACACAATTAAGAAAAATGTTAACATTGAGGGTTTTTGTAAAAAATCGCACCAATTGCATTGTATGAAATGTTATTTTTACAGCAGTGAAATTACAAAGACTACTCTCGACTTCCAAATAAGCGTACCGGTACGGCTGTTTTTTCGGCACATGATTTTCTGTAAAAGTACGATTATATGGACCAGATATGATTATACAGTTTTTGGTGATTGGAGAAAGTAATTTGAGGTAAAAAAAACCTCCAATTTTGACGCTGTTTCACGGTAAAGAACTCTTAATTGTTTTTAGCAAGGCAACCAAGCAGCTCCCTCTATCTGTGTCACACTGATTCAGGCCTAAATTTATCCGGGTGCCCTGAATCATAGTCTTCTAGTCCCCATACCAGCAAAACAAAGCTGAACGCGATCCGATTGGATGAGCTAGTCATGGAGCACGTTTCGACTTCCCTGATTGGCCGACACCTCCAAGATGGCGGCCTCCATTCCCCTGCTCGGATGTATACGTCGAGTGACAAATCTAGCCCTGTAGTTGGATAACTGTGTTATATTTGCAAAAACAAATTCCGCGAATAGCTAGACAATTGAATAACCTTTCGATTGATGAATGTTGTTCCACGATAATGTTTCTAATTGTTGTCAAACGGGTCGCGACTGACAGGAGGCGCCGCAATGTTTTTCTAGAATAAATCTACTGGCAGGCAAAAGAAAGTGGGCACTTGTAAAATTCGTGCTAAATAAAGAGTTTAATGCAAATTGACAAGATACTTTACAGACGGGGTTTTGGTCATATACAAATTCGGTCAACATTGCATTTTCTAGTTTGAGCGCTGTGATAAGTGATCACAACAATTTTATTAAAAACACGTTTTCCTTTTTTTCAGTATCTGACGACCGAATATTGTGTTTCTTTCTTTTCTAATACACTTCGTTGTTTTATATATAAAAGGCCGTTACAAGTTATAAGTTTATTCTTGTCAAGTTTTTTTACACAATGACTCAATCAAGTACCGCGCAGCGTTATAAAGCCATTGATAGGTTGAGGACCAAGGTGACGGTTTCTGCTGCTGCAAGGGCTATTTATGTCAAGAGGAAAAACATCCATGAGCTTAGGATGAGATTTCGAGCCACTTCTTTCATAAGTGATACCCCGCAGTATCTCTCGTCCTCGTGTTACGACTCCTTGTAAAAACACCGCAATCAGAGTAACACAACTGCGAAATGTCTTCCAAATGACACCTTAGAGTGCCAGAATGTTTCTTGGATAGAAAAAGATAAGCAGCTGCACCGTTCGTTCACACCTGAGGGTCCATGACATCGTTGCTCTGCTTTTCTTTGCTCCCTGCTTGACGCGTCAAACTCCTCCGAAGACAATGCCAAGCTAGGCTTAATAAAGTAATTAAAAACTGTTAATCGGCACCTTCGACCGAAAGAAGGGTTAGATGATATTAAGGCTGTTTTAAAACCTTGAAATATGTGTCTATGGTTTGCTACTTTTTATTCTATAATTTGATAAAAAGTGGAGCATGTAGGCACAGAAATTTGTAGAATATAATTTTTTACAGAGCCAAATTTCAACTTGGCATACTCCTACATTTTAGCGTCTTTTGACAGTAGAGAGGGCTCCCTAATGCTTATTGTTGAAAATGTAGTGGCTTAATATTTTTTAAATGTCTGTGTTTTATGTGGCAAGGGTGTAGCTTTTAAATACAAAAAACACAAAAAAGCTGCAATTCCTTTCTGAAACCTGGAAATTGAGCAGAGGTTCATTGGATGTACATAGTAAAATACTCCTTTTAGAATTACTTCATTCTAACCTTAATTGAGGTAAACTTCTTTGTTAATGGACAAACCAACAGTATGGCGGAGTAATTTATTCTGACAGTCTCGGTTTCTCCTAGAGCGCAACAGTTTGAGACAGATAGTGCACCTCTGGGCAAGATGTATAATAATATATGTGCGCTACGGCCAGAGCCTGCAACAATGCCAGAACTGCAGCAAGACCTCTTATATGCCTGGGATAACATTCCAAAGCAGTCAATTAAACAACTCGTGCGATCGATGAGGCTAAGATGCACCGCATTCATCAATGCTGATGGGAGTTACACCCATAACTAAATATGGGACTTTTCAGTTTTTAGTTTTTTTATAAGCTGATTATAGGTAGGTTTTCAAAATATTCATATTTGTTTTTGGTTTATATTCATTCTAAAATGGTTGTCCTCGTATATTTATCGAAAGAAATGCTATTCTAGGTCAGTCAAAACCTTCACTTTTTGGGAGTATTTTACTATATATTTCCATCTAATACTTTCTGCTCCTACACTCTCAAAAGCATAACTTGAGCCAAAAAAGTTACCTAGCGTCATACCTAGTCAAAATAC
>JAUUEB010509719.1:0-10065 GCA_032362205.1 Clione limacina | reverse complement strand
CCGCGCACCAACACACAGTCCTTACCTTAATGTTATGTCCCTTTGTGTCTGGTGATCGGGGTAGTACTCTCTACGAGAACTCATTTTTCTAGTTGGTAGTTGTGTTTCTTGCAATGTAAACTAACTTAGTCGACTATTTGAACGCCAACGCCAAGTATCCTGTTTATTCATGTATTTCGATTTAATAACAGCAACAGCATCACTTTCAATCTCACAGCGATATGAAGTAGGAAATTGTTATGACATATTGATTGCCTTTTCATTAACAAAGGGAAAATTTGCCCATACTCCAATCCACAATATGTCTTTCTGCTTTTATTACACACTATGAGCTAAATCCTATGAAACAGCCATAAGTGAATGTCTCTGGCGATTCAGACGTTGAAAAACCAATTGACAGTTCAGTTAAGTGAGCAGAAATGAAATTCAAATCGACATCTTGGTCCCTGAAATTTGTCTGAAGATTTGTAATGGGGAAGAAGTCACTACAGTCGTTTCCCATAGTTGCACATTTTCCTGAAGATAATTTAGTTTGTCTATCTAGTATCTAGACAGGGTAGAATTTATTCCCAACTCGCATTTGGAGTTTGAGGTCAGGCGCGTATTTAGGGGGGACAATGCCCCCCTCCCCCCATCTGAAGGGGGAAAATAGAAAAGGCTCTATATTTGCACCATTTAAAACTCATTTTCAAAAAGGACCCCCTCTAAAATCAAAGAAACGTACCTGTTTGAGGTCATGAAATGGTTGAAAATATCTCTCAATATTCATTTATGAGATCTTGTTTTGGAAACGTCCACAAAATATTATTTTGCTTCACTTGCAAAGAAAGCTGTCAGTTTTCGTACAGGCTTTTCAATGGCAATTAAACAATTAAAAATACGCCCTGGTGATACCACATTGCTCATAACATCACTGTGTTTTTTTAATCCTTGTTGATAAGAAATTAATTCATTGAAACAAATTCTTCGTCTCATCGGACCAGATTCAATGCTTTTTGGTAAATGTAACGTTTTTCTGTAGTTTTGTTGTACCATAGCATAATGACTTTGTTATTCAAAGTTATAAGCTAGGTACTAGATGTCGGTATTATCTTATTGATCCTCATGTTCGATGACATATTCTTATTGAGAACAAAAAGTGCCGACATAGAGTGCCGGAATTATATTAAAAACACTAATAATCACTGAGTAAAGAGCCCTGCGTTGATAATCATGGCCTTCAACTTCTTCATAAAATTGTAAGAGAAAATTCGGTTAAAACGCCTTAGGACAAAAGTACACACCTTTCGCATGATTTCACATTGGGACAGTGACATTTATTGACTTCAGGAACCATGTAACTATATGTGAGCATACAATCACGCTATTACTTTCTACTAAAAAAAGCAAAATTGAGAAACACCTCATGACGTTGTTTACTAGGATTTGTGTGTGCGTGCGTGCGTGCGTGCATGCGTACGTGCGTGCTTACACAAGTTAACAGGATTTACCACCTGCATTGTAAGGCAATGTGAGCACACATCTGTTAGTTGTATCGGGTGATTACAAATTTGTATACAGTGACCATGTCAATTTTCGTTTACTTCTTTTGGTATAACATCTCTTTTTTTAAATTCCATCTATAAATTGAATAATTTATAGTAAAACGGGCATGTGAAGGTGTTATCCTGAGCATCGCCTTGAAAAATCGCTAGTAGTAAAATACATTTTGACTTAAGGCATAACAAGAAGAAGGAACGATGAATTGAGGGCGCGTCGCGAAGCGAAGTGATCAGAAATTCTAGTTTCCTATGAAATGTTAAATTAATATCGGGAAAACAAAGATGGAATGAGAGTCAAATGAATCAACCAGCGATGCGATAAAAGTGTACCACCCAGAACTTATTTTGTTTCTGAAAATAAAATATTGGATCCACATTTTGTCAATAGAATAGTCTTCGTGACCGTCAGATACATTACATCTTTATTTTCAACAAAATGTATCGTGAGATACTTGTACGTAACACGTCTATATCTTAATCTTAACTATTAATTATCGGATCCTGTCAAAAAAACGTCGATAATGCCCCGGTGTTTATTTCACAAATTCTTCATTATGTCCTATTAAGTATACTTTAATGTCATAAACAATAATAAATTATAAGTATAAAGATGACACTAATAATACATAACGTCTCCTGAGGTTACAAAAACGGAAACGTTAAGAGATTAATGTGTGGGACTGTTATACATACGGAGTATATTTCTTATGTTTGTCAAGATAATTGCCTCATTTTGTATCTTAGCACGATTTGACCTTTTGTTTTTCTTTATCTTTTACTCTTGCCCACCTAATGACCCGCCTCGGAACTAAGTTAATTTGTTTGTGAGACAAACAATTACTCTGAAAAATATAAATTTTAAAAACCAAGCAATTTTTCACTCCAGATTGTTCCGGGAAATGCTGACCCCTTTTTAACATTCAATAGAAAAAATAATTATAGCGGTATTGATGTGCGATTTTTTTCATGAGTAAGCATATTCACACGAAATTGTCTACAGAAAGTTAGAAAAACAAAATGTATAAAAAGTAACATTTTCTCTAGTTCTGTATTGAAATAATCTCTGATCTCTGCATCCCATTGAACAATAATTAAATCAAAAAGACAATTAAGTTTGCATGATATTTCGAAGTAACTGTGTCTTAAACGAGTTTTTTTCAGAAGACAGCTTTTAACGCTTAGCAAACAAACTGTCACTGTCTTAGGCAAAACTCCGAGCCTCAATAACGTTCTGAACGGACATTGTCTTAGGCAAAACTCCGAGCCTTAATAACGTTCTGAACGGACATTGTCTTAGGCAAAACTCCGAGCCTTAATAACGTTCTGAACGGACATAATCCCCAGAAGCATAAATGCTTCAGTCAACGAAAGACGGGTAATGTGTTTCTCCACAGGAGGTTGGACCCTCAATAGGTACCTTAAGATCACGACAACTTTTGTTTATCAAACTAACAAAATATAGAATAAATACATTACCTGTCAACTGTCACAATAAGACAGGTCTGGTTAAAATTGTAGTTTTGTACGAGTTGCAGGGTTGTTCACAAAATATCTTTTCTTTCAAAGCTTATTGTGTGTTGTGATGCCGTTTTAAAATAGTTTCTGAAAAAAAGAATAATAGAAATAGAGAAGAGATATTTTACGACATGAAACACAATGAAATGTAGTAACACAATGAAACCATAAAACAGGATAACAATATTGATGTGTATCTGTATCTAACCAGGTAAATGGGGGAACATACCGAGGGCAATCGCCCGGTTTTTAGTGGGGTCTGAGGGCATCCTCCTGAAATTAAAAAAAAAACAAAGGTGAAAATTGAGTAAATGTAGAGCACTCTACTAACCCTCGGCATGAGGAGGAAAAAGTTTTCCTTCTTCTCTTTCTTTTTTCTTCTTCCTTTTCTTTTTCTCCCCTTTTTCTTTTTCCCCCTCAGATAGGGGTGGGATTACACGATGCCAACTGCTAATACGTGCATGTATCTAACTAGAATGTGTTTGGTGTAATCATCGAGTCATGCCTGTTTGGTCGTATTTTCTTTAATGTTCAAGCTATTGCCATATTCAATACTACCGACATCGTCGCGTCGGTGTTATCCGACTTTCTCTCAAAACTAGCTTGACAGAAAAAGTAAGAAGAACAACAACAAAGTATTAAAAGACTAATTTCACCATACAACTCCGAATGCATAAATACTATTAAAAAAGGACCCCTGTGCCAAAACTCAGGCGTTTCGCGCCATTATCACCATCGTCTGAAAAGTCTGGATACAATCCTGCATTCTGCCAAAAGAATAATCAAAACCCAAAGTGGCGATTCGTATAACAACTTCCATGCTGAACAGACTATTTTTATTCGCATATAGCGCGTACCTCTTGGAAATTCTCGGAGTGCGCGTCCTGAAAGAAAGTAAACAGAAAAATGAGTAAGATCGCGGCTAAAAGTCCATTGAACTATAGACAGAGCAAAATACTCAACAATACTTAAAAATCGTAGAATGTACCAAATTACACCAAAGGCACCCAGCTACCTAGATATGTAACTAATCACGTGTTAAAAGCTCAGTAAAATCCATCCAGAGAATTTTGAGGAAATAATTACACAAGCAAGCAAGCACAAATCCAATTCAGTTTTTATTGTTATAAATTTAGTACTGAGATTCGATACTCGTGAGTAGAGTAGAGTATTGACTTTTTCGAGTAGAGTAGAGTAGAGTACTGAAATTCTCGAGTATCCACCTTCGAGTATCAATAGTAGTGCGAGTATCCATGGGTATCCACAAATTCGATACTCGAGTAGTACTTTGAACAAGTAATACTCGAGTACTTGAGTAGTAGTGCGAGCATCCATGAGTATCCACAAAGGCTCACGGTTTTCAAGCGTCTAGAACCGTTGAAACATGATTTTAATTTTGAAAAATGTATTTAAAGACATATAACACCTTTATCCTATGCGATTTCATGCTTTATAGTGCTTATTTCAGTGAAAAATACCCCCCTGTGTGACGTCACATGAACGCAGATAATGAAATACTCGCCGTTAGTAACGCGAATATTGAGTATTGAGTACAGAAAAAAGTAGTGCAGAGTAGCGTTACTACTGCCACTACTATAGCCACTACTTGAGAAAGTAACGCTACTTTATGAATAGAGTACCAAGAAGCTGCGTTAGTAACGGGAGTACTGAATTAAGTAAAGCTACTCAATACTTGCGTTACTAACGCTACTGATGCCGACCTCTGCTCCACAATGCATCAAAAACAAATTAATAACCAATCAAAAAGGGTCTTAAGTAGACCTTTATTAATTTTAGCACCCAGTGCTCCCCTGTTTCTGATCAGCACAAATTTGAACTGTCATCAAGGCTAACCCAGCATAATTTGTTCGTAATCGGGCCAATCTAATTTACTTTTCTAAATTTTAAAAAAATGACTTAAAACTTTGAACTTATTCAGCAAACATATAGAGCCATATGTAATGCCAAATGCTACATATTTAATCCTTAAATTACTCATACAAGATATATTTGACTAAAAAATCTTTTAACTTACCAGTAGTTTTTCTTGAGGAGAATCATTAATTTGATCAGTGACATCACTTTTTTTTCTTTCATTGATATGAAGCTTTTTCTTTAGTTTCTTTAAGGCTTCCTGCTTGCAAACTTTATCTTCTTTGGTTTTAGGTGGTGATAAAGATTGAATGCAAGTCCCATTTTTCAAACTATCCTTTTTTGAAGAAGGTTTTAGCTTCAGATTTTTTCTTTCTGATGTTTTCTTATTGAATTCTAAAGTTTCACTGTGATGTGTTTCTTTTCTTGGAGTGGAATTTTCTTGACATTTCTGGTTGATGGTAATAGTGGTGTTAATCATAACAATATTAGTTTCAATACTCTTCATTTGAGGATGATTACTGGAATCAATTTGTCCGACACTTGCTGTTTTTGAATCTTGAGCTGAAGAATGATCTTCTTCTTGCTCGTGAGAAATTTTCTTATCGGAGCAACTTTTAGTTCTAGAACAACCTTTGCTTTTAGCTCTTGACTTGGTTTTGACAGGAATGGATGTTGAAAAGCCCAAAGCTTCGTTACCATCAACAATCACATCAACTTTTCCAATGTCTGAAGCTTTTTCTAGAGGTACATTTGAAGTAACTGAATGGATTGAAGCTGAAGGATTACTTGGAACATCTGTTGGTTCTTCAATATCGTTTACAAAATCTTGTTTACTTTTATTTCTTGAAGAACTTCGACCTCTAGAACGACCTCTGCTAGAACTTGAAGGTTTCTTCTTGGCAGGACTTGGACTTGAATCTTTCAAGGGCATTTGGTATGTGATTCCATCCCCAATTAAGTCTGTTTTTGGACGATTAGGAGAACTACATTTGGTTAAATTACCTAACTTTTTAGGTATTTCGCCATAGGGAATATTTTCATGTTCATCTTTTTCATCATTAGTCAAGGCAGCTTTGTCTTCCACACAACCCCAGCTTTTGAATCTACCTCTGGTCTTAGCCATAGTTTTCTTTTTCTGAGGGCTAGGACTTTCACAATTCAAAGACCCTTCATATGTTTCACCCTCACCTATAAAGGCTTTTTTATTTAACTTGTCCTTTTCTCCAGATACACGGTCAGAACTGAGTTTTTCTGGTTCATTGTCTTTCTCATTTTGATCGCTGCATATTTTCCTACTCCTGCTACGTGACCGACCTAAAAGTGCAGAGGAATCATTTTTTGTTTTTTCATTGACTGTTTTACTTTGAGAACAGGGGCTATTACATTTCAAAGGCTCACTGTAAGTCATTCCTTCACCAATAAAGTCCTTTTTACCACTAGTTTCCTTTGATTCAGAGGTACTTTCACTATTAGCCTCAGTAGCTTTGATTTCCACACAATTTCTGCTTTTAGATCTACCTCTGGTCTTAGCCATGGTTTTCTTTCTCTGGGGGCTAGGACTTGCTCTAATCAAAGACCCTTCATCCCTTTCTCCAGACACATGGTCAGAACTGAGTTTTTCTGAATTATTGTCTTTCTCATTTTGATCGCTATATATTTTCCTACTCCTGCTACGCGAGCGAGTGAAAAGTGCAGAGGAATCATCTTTTGTTTTTTCATTGACTATTTTACTTTGAGAACAGGGACTATTACATTTCAAAGGCTCACTGTATGTCATTCCCTCACCAATAAAGTCCTTTTTACCACTGCTTTTCTTACTTTCAGGAATGCTTTGATTTTCAGTTGAAGCAACTTGATGCAGATCATTGTTTTCAGCTTCAATTATTTTTTTCACTCTACTACGTGAACGGCCATTCCTTGAAGAATTTTTTATTTTTTTTGGACTTGGGCTACCTTTTAGTGGTTTTTCATAACATTCTCCTTCACTTAAGAAGTTACTTCCTGTTTCTTTGCATGACTTTTGCATTTTTGTGGAGGAATCTTTTTCTGTTTCATGATCACTACTTTTATTTTTTCCATGTGACTTTTTGCGAATGTAATCAATACCACTTTCTAATTGCACAGATATTGATTCAATAATGTCATTTTCTTTAATGGATCCATTTTCTTCCAGGTTAGAGATGTCCTTTTTCAGCCTACTGAGGGAATTGCTACTGCTTTCTGAATATTTTTTCAAATGTGTACCCAGGTTGACACTTTTTTCCATCTCTAACTGTGTTCTTTTGTCCCTGTATTTGCTCAGAGGACCAAGTGGTGATGTAAGGGATTCATCTGCTGAAATATTGAATACAGATTTGACTTTAAATTTTTCACTGTCTAGTCTTGGAGTCTTGTCATGGAAGTCAAAAATAGAACTTGGTTCCTCTTGTGGTAAACTTTCTATCATTTGTGCTATCTGCTTTTTAGATTTGGACCGAGCCCTGGGAACATTCACAGGCAGGTTTTTGCGAGAACCATCATCTTCTTTTCTTGCAGCTGCAAAAGCAAACTGTCCAGGTTTGCTACATCTTAAGGTGACAGCTTCAGGTTTCTCACCATTAGCTGAAGCTGGATTATGAACTTTATTGTGACAAGATGCTTCATCGCTTTTCTTAGTTGTTGTTTCAGAATAAATGGATTCTGGTTTATGAGCAAACATTCCATTAGTTATGGGAATGGTCAGTTCCATATCAGTTTCAACAAGAATTGTTGGCTCATTACATTCAAAGGGAGATTGGTTGATCATAGGATCCTCCTCATTTTCTAAAGTGGATTTTGCTTTTTCTAGCTTATGCATAATTTCTTTATGAGCATTTATTAAAGCAAACTCATTAGCTATGTGAAGATCCCTGTGTAGATTTGGTTTCTCAATCAGTCTGTTAACATCTTTCAGCGCCTTCCTTCCATGATTTTTTACTTTTTGAACCTTTTTTGGCAGCTGGTCTATTTGATGTTTCTCTTTTTCTGTTGCATTATTACCATCTACTACAGCTTCTTTTACATTTTGAACCTTTTTTGGCAGCTGGTCTATTTGATGTTTTTCTTTTTCTGTTGAATTTATACGATCTACTACAGCATCTCTTATCTCTTTCTCAGTAACTTCTGCATCCATTCGATCATCAGATAGAGATTGGTCTTCGTAGACTTCAACATGAGAGATTAAGTCCAAAGGAGGCATGACATCCATTATCCCTTCAACTACTGAATCTGGCTTTAAAATAAAAGTTTTCCTACGTCCTTCATTATCCAGCTTATGGTTATTTAAATCATTATCAATTTCTCTGCTGCTGTTTTCTTCTTGTTTTGTAGATTTGGGAACCCTTTGAGGTAGCTTGCAGAGATTGCGAGGAACATTTCTGTTTGTTACACTGCTAGATAGTCTTTTTGTTGGTTCACTTTCATCCACTGAAATAAGAATAAGGAAAGAATAAATGAAATGTTAAAACTAGTTTCAACAAAATTAAATATAATTTAATTCAATTCCTGCCCCTGTAGTCACTCTCATTACTCTGATAGAATTAAATATATTGTCTTATAAAGTGCTAACATTGTGGAATTTTATCCACTGCATAAAACAGTTGGTATTTAATAAGCACTTCTTGAAATGGCTATGCATTCTATCACCCTTGCATTTCAACAACAAAATCTTGGGTAAACTATTTTGGTGAACCATTTTCCCAAGGTTGATTTTTTACCATAAAACAAGTAAAGGGAACCACAATATTTTTGCCAAGGTTCATATTGATATCCTAGCTACAAATGAAATAACAAAAAACACCATAAAAACCTTCATAAACGTCAAAATATGCATAAATTTGTCAATTTTTTAATTAGCGCCAAAAATTACACTCCCCATGTGATTTTAACACATACAAATCTACAATTTGTGTCATAATCTTTTATTTTTTAAGAAAAGTGTCTGAGGAAAGGGAATAAAGTAAAAAAAAAAAGCTGTTGGTAAATATTATGATAAAAATCTACTCATCACTATTTAACTTTGAACTACCCTTGATGCTCTCAGTTTATAATATCTACAAAGAAATTAGACAATAGGTTCATTAAATTCAATAAAATCACTATATCAACTATTTATATCACACACGCTTGACAGCTATACACTAGTGCTTCACAGCTTTTGCTGTTTTCTGAAAGGCCATTCTTAAAATCCATTTAATTGCATACTTGGCCCTGAATCAAAACAAGAGAATTTGATTAAAAATAAGGGACATTGGCCAAAATTAGTAAGTAGGTATATATAATAATATTAAAAAAAAAAAAAAAAAAAAACGGGGGTCTCCAAGTTTTTAAGGGAGGGTTGGCAACTCTGCAGTACATTTTACCCAATAGTAATATACTGATACCAATCTTCTTCTTCTTCCAAATCACTGATTCACTCATAACATGAGTAGGTCATCAGTTCTGGTGTTAAAATGCGACTTCACCATCAATCCTCTCAAGCTTTAAAAACTTTTTTCAGTTAAAAAGAGGGGTCGCTTTATAAAAGGGTAAAAACTAGATTACTGCATCTAAGTATTAACTAAAGTATGCAGATTTCAAGGTAAATTTACATAAGTTTTCCTTAAAGGATTCCGCACTATCCATAACATTCATCCATGCAGGCAAGGAGTTCCAAAGTCTCACTGTGTTTGGATAAAAAGAGTGCAAATGTCCATCTACTGTTGATATTGGTGTGACATAGCTTTGGTTTCCTGATCTAGTATTAGTTCTATTTAGTCTGAGGTGATATAGGGGGATATCTTATTGGTCATTTCTGGCTTTGAATAATGTGTTAAGTTTTATTCTAGCTCTCCTTTCTTCTAGTGGTTCTAGGCCTAATTTATTCATGTTTAATTTTGTTTTTATTAAACATGAATAAATTAGGCCACTGTGGGTCCTAGACCGCACAACCATATTCTAAGATAGGCTTAACTAAAGTTTTATAACAACTATCAGACATGGGTACGAAGCCGGCTTCAGCTTTGCGAAGCCGCATTTTAGAAGCCAAGGCTTCGGCTTCATGTTATTTCTTAGAGCCGGCTTCGGCTTCGTGATGTTTTGAGATGCTGGCTTCGGCTTCGTGATATTGACAAAAATC
>JAUUEB010509708.1:0-10066 GCA_032362205.1 Clione limacina | reverse complement strand
GAGAGAGAGAGAGAGAGAGAGAGAGAGAGAGAGAGAGAGAGAGAGAGAGAGAGAGAGAGAGAAAGTTAAATGGATGATGTGTTAGATATTGATATCTTTCCATCTTGTACTAAACATGTGTTTTAATTATTAAATAAAAAAACAGAATAGGCGAGTATAACTATATCTAAATTGCCGTCGGGTACTTGTGATTAATGAATGTTGTATAAGAAAGCTAACTTTTTGTTGCCTTTTTTGTTATATAGTAAACTACAGTAAACTAGAATGATATTTCTAGACATGTTTTCATACGTTTTGCCTCAGTGTGTATTGTGACCTTTTCATTGGTCAGCTAATTATATAACTCATGGAATATGGAGATATTATACAATCTCTTAAGTCCACTCAGTGAACAGTACTATTAATTAAAAATATCAATATGCATTTTCTCTTCTTCCTTGAAACACTTTACTTTTACGCTGTTACACACCCAATGCGCTGTTTAGTCTGTTTAGTCAATGATGTTCATGTATTTCCTCTCTTAGGAGTTACAGTGATGGGATGTTTAACGCTGAGACCAGGCCTGGAAAAAGTGCTTAAACCGTCAACGTTGTGGACGAAAAATGTCGGCGAAAAAGCAATCTCGCCGGATATTTTCAAGAACAAAAGTAACTCCTGTAAAAAATGCCCGCAATTTGATTTAGCTTCGATTTCTCAACGCTCTTTAACATAGCTCTTAAATGAACCACTTACCTTCCATTTTTCAAAATTCACCCCGACCCCCATAATATAGGTCTAAAATGCACCATTTAGCTTCCATTTTTCAAAATTTTCACCAACCCCCCTTAACATAGCTAAAAAATTAACCGGCATTTTTCGTGGATTTCGAGTGGTGTTTTCTATTTTTCTTCTAATCCAATAATGTACTCGGTACTCGGTAACACTCAAATCAGCGTTCATTGTTCGTAACTTTTCAAATGCAATTTAGGATACGTGTTTATTCTTAGACGTACCAAGCAGCTAAGCATGTTTATGCGTTAGCTTCAGTAGGCTGGCCGTCTGTACATAAGTACATTTATATATCAAGTATTCATTGCATACGTAACATGTTCTGAGTGAACGGAAGTTCTTATCCCGTGGGGCTTTCCCTTGTCAAGAAACACAAATACCCATGTTAAAAAATGTATCAGTCTAAATGTCTGGTATAGATAATGACTACTGACAAGTTTATGTATCTTAAGTGGAGATTTATATGTCAATTGGAGACTTCAATTATTGATAATGCGGTCATTTGCACCTTATACTATGAATTCAAGCAACACATCCCACAGACTAGACAAATGAGTGATATAGCAGAACAAAACTCAAAAGAGGCCATCAATCTGTCAAATGTTTACATTTTTCTGAATTTTACACTCGATCTTTTTCATCCTTCCAAAAATGAATGTCCAGACAGAAAGGGCGTTGGCAAACACGCTGAAGTTCATTTCACACGTAATATACGAAAAATGATGTTTATATAATTTCATGAATATTTATATATGATTAAAGAACTACAACATTTGGTTACAATTAAGGACATAATGGAAATAATTATTATTTCTTCTCGTGTCATATATACCCGAAAAAAATCGTTAATTCATCCTGAATAATGGGACAGTTTGATCATTACATACCCAATTATATTTCTATATATATCATATTATTCATAATTGACGCGTAGGGAACCAATTCCCATTTTACTCAATATATAAGATGACAAGAAATAATGATTATTATGAAGGAAGTATGTCAGATCCCCCGAAAAGATGATTAAATACCTAAGAAGAAAATATGATCAAAGGCTCACTTTTATTGTCATATTCATTAGCACAAAGAGAATAAAGAATAAGTAAGACAAATGTGTACACCGGAAGTGTATTCTCTATATATTTCAAATATTCCTTGACATACACATAACAGTCAGTGTCTAAATGGGTTTACGTGTTATTTTGTTAAAATTGTGTACCACGATGATTTCGTCAAATTCAGTTATCATTTGCAAGTTGACCATGCCTTATTTCTATATATTAAGATTATCTTGAAAGGTTATACTTGTCTATGTGTGAATACATCTTAATATACAATGTCATATTTCGTTAACAGATTAAAAAAAGGCCACCGCTCCTGATAATGGCCTAAGTTGCATGCCTTACAAAATCTGGTGCGGCAGTGTTTTGTCACGAATCAATAACTCAGCAATATTGTATTGATACTTTGAAAACACTGAACATTCCTACCATAGATAATAACACTTGTGACGTGTTTTAAAAAGAAAAAAAGTTGTGTAATAGAACCAATCATGAAATCGTGGCAACATACACATCGTCCTTATGCAGTATTGACTCGAAAAAGCCCCGTACCAGTAACATTCCACGCAGTTAGTGGAAATGTTTAATTTTTGTGTTGTTACCATTGATTGACAGTTTTGTTTTAGATAAAAGCACTTACACAATGATTTAATAATGTAACCAATGCTAAGGAAACAATAAGGAAAGTGATATTCCATTATGTTGATACAGCTAATAGTGTTCGCAAAAATGTCCGCCATAAATTTTGCAATATAATAAGATTCAATACATTGTACAATTCGTCTTTCTCACTTCATATACAAACGTGTTAGTCTAACGCTTCGAATTTTGAATACACCAGTTGCCCCAGTTACCAGGCATATAACTGTTTGTGTCCATTGCATTATATAAAGAGACCTGTACAGAATTACGATGTTTAACGATGCATGTATCCTTTCTACATTAGCTATGTTTTCATTTAACCGCTTACTGAATGTTTAAAGTATCACTGAAGTAAACATGTAACGTCTTGTTGTATTGCTAATTTAAAAATGTATGACAATGACAATCACCAACAATTGATGAAATATTCATTTTGCGATTCACATGCAATCTGATACTTTCACGATTTGTCTTCACAAAGTAGAACTGCGTGTTATCCTCGAACCGTTCAAAGTTAATGATCATGATGGATATCAACATTATGAAAACAGAATGATATTCGGTGTTTAAGATAAGTGGATTCATAACTGTAGTTCTATTTTTCATATTGTGGATACATGTTTTGATTTCAAGATATGCAAGTCTTCTTCCGCTTGGGGGATTCATAATTATACATTCATAATGATAACACCATGGATATGCCCAAAAAAACAGCGGTTATTATTAAAGGGTCTTTTTTTTATAAAACGTGCGTTTAGTTAAAATGTACGTGTGTTTAAATTATGTCTCTTTGCATTGATACACGCAAACAATCTTAAATTCAACACTTAAAAATCGTGATTGCGTTTTTTTGTTTTTTTCAACGTCACTTAAATTACAACACACGATTGTGTTAATTTAGCTTACAAATATTGGCTTCAAATATTTCATAACGGTTGAACTGTGTATATTTATGTTATTTGCTTCATAGTGTTGGCTTGTGTAAATAATGAAAAAATTTTTAAACAAAATAAAAAAACCTTAAAGTACACAGAACATGTTTTTTGTAACTATAAACTGTAATAAATGAACAGTTCGAATTGACAGAGTTGTTGTACCCTAGGGGCTTATAACAGCTTGAATTGTGTTTTAAAGTATGGGTGTGTAGGCTGACCATAAAAGCTTTACGTTTGTATTTGTTTATATTGATTGCTTTTCAGATTATGTAATCTGCTGAGCCCACCTTTGAACGGGTTTGACATCTTTCAAAAACCATCAATTGAATCCCAACAGCTACTTGGGTGATTAATTTGTTTAAAATATTCCAAGTCAAAACATCACAATGACATATAATAACCTATCATGAAATATTCCAGAATTCATTTCAAGAAATAAAGATATACATAAATGGTTTGGCTTCCATCAGGACTTTCAACGACGTTGCTAAATGGGGTGTCTTTTAAACATAGCTTTTCAAAATAGAAATAGAAGGGGAAACCGAATTACAATTAGTTCATATTTTTTTCTGAGTAGCAAAAAAATGACGATTGAATTTATTCGTTTTACTGCCTTGTTTACGCTTGCCCTCTACGTCACGACCTCTACGTTTAGATGAGTTCACTTCTGCATATCGAAAACGTCCACAATTTGCATTTAGATCACAAGCGTCCCTATCTTAAAGACATTGCTTCGATATAAAATCTCATATAACGGTAAACTACCCACGTCATGCCGGTTTACGTCAAATGATATTGATGTTTACAACCGGGGTCACAGTTCACGTCATTAACGTAACCAATGTTGCTCAATTATCTAAGGGCGTGATTCGTCCAATACAAAAATAGCTAAGATTTTGTATCCATGCATTTGGGGAAATAGCGTTCGGATCACTTTGATATTTTCGTTTGTTGTTACGTTTTTTAGATTGCTTCTTTATATATATTCCATTGAAGAATGCGTGCTTATAATTCTGCCTATTTTATCTAAACTATCGCTAGTTGCTACAGGGAGTTTTTGTGAAACAATTATGTTACTTAGTTATGTATAGAACAAAATATTAGAATGTGAAATAAAAATCAAAATAAATTAGCAATTGACATAACGGACACATTATAATAATAATGTCATATTTGGACAAAAGAAAACATACCAAGCAGACATAGGTACGAAGGTTCAACCCACGACGCCGAAGCCGATGCCTTGGCAAACCACAAAGCTAAAGCCGAAACCGAAATCAACGTCTCAAAACATAACGAAGCCGAAGCCGAAACCGAAGCCAACACTCAAAACATAACAAAGACGAAGCCGAAGCCTTGGTAGCATAACATAACGAAGCAAGAAGCAGAAGCTTCTTTTCCAAAAAGGCCGAAGCCGAAGTCTTGTTCTCAAAATTGACGCTTCGCAAAGCCGAGCCGAATCCGATGTCGGCTTTGTACCCATGTCTGATTACAAGGTCTAAAGTTGGTTTCTCTTTTCAGTTTTAACAGCAGGAGTTGACAACTTGATAGCTGCTGCATGTGCCAAGTAACAATCTATTGGTTAACAGTATATTCCCTTCAGTTTAACATAGACACTAACATGTTTTTACATGATCTATTTGAAAGTCCCAAGTAACGACTATTTAAGGGTGTCTGATGTCAATGAATATGACTATTAGACGTGTATAGATATGCTAAATAATTAGTATGTATATTTTTTTTATTTTTTTTATTTTTACTTTTTTTTATGATTAGTTATTTAACATCACTAAGTTTCATAGCTTCTTCTTCTTCTTCAAAGGTTTGAAGAATGGTGTCAGAGACCTGACCACGTATATCCCATGTACATATAGTACCGTGACAAACGCTCCGCCCCTACACATATACGTATTTGTGATGTGCTTTCACGCCTACCAAGGAGATTGTCACATCAATTAGTGACGCAAAATAGAAACCACAATGTGGTGTTAATAGTGTAAATAACACTTCGTTAATTCATGCAAAGTAGTTAACAAGGTTATGTCACTCAAATTGTTTCATGTTCAGTGAACGGTTAATTCCAAATTGTATGCGCATATTTCAGCATATTTTGTCTACCCTGTCATTGCTTGAACAACGCCGAGCTATAGGAAGTCTAGAGTTAGCTAAATAATGTACTTGTTAGCTTGGTTATTTAGTACATATACTGTACACTGTATACAGTGTACAATATAAATACAATGACGCTTTAACACGTACGAGTAACTCGGGGAGAAATAAAACGAATACATTAAGTTCGTCTTTGAATTTGATTTGCGGACCCTGGGTCTATTTATTATGTTCAACAAAACTCAAGAGGATATAAACATCGTATTCAAAGACAAGCGGGATGTACTCAGTATATACGGTCACTCTCTGAAGCTATCCAGTTAATATAAAAACCATATATTCAGGACACCCTTCTGCTATTAAATGAAGAAGTAGAAACCCATATATTGGTTACTTAGTAATCATTGGAAAAAAGCTACAACTCTTCATATATTTTTTAAATTATTTTTCTCTATATTCCTCTGAAAAAACCATTATATAATGGCAAAAGCACAAACGTCTCTTAATCATTTAACTAGGAGTGCTTTAGGTTATTCATTTTAAAGAAATTCAACATGACTCCATAAAATCCTCATTCGAGAAAGTGAAGAGTTATGTACCACTTAAATATTCCCATGAGTAGTTTTAATTTCAAGAATCTGTTTGTTGTCCATGTCTCTGAAACAGTCACAAAAAGTACCCAGAAGCCAACGTCCTCTAATGACATTTTGTCACGGAATAACGATGATGACATTTTCTATAGCGTCGTTAGAAATACCTTAAACACATCATGTCATACAAATACACTGACATAAAAACTGAAGATGTAACATCTTTTTTTCTCATTATAATATCCCCTTGGGTGCATAAACAACTTTATATGACGAAAGACAAAAAATACCATTGTATCATATATCAGTTAAGTTCAATTACGTGTTACAAATTGTAGAATATAACTTGTCATCGTGAATATCGCTTACATTCCTGCTCATACAACCAACTTTCAAGATGAATATTTAGTGTCAGACATAATTATACTTTCAGGTATGAACTATTCCGACACACAGAGAACAATTGAAGACAATTTTTCGTTTGTTGTTTCGTTTACCTCATAGTTTATCCCGGTGCATATAAACACGATCAGACAACCTCAGACGTTCAATTGTATTATGTAGATGAGTTTAGATCAGCACAGTAAATATATTTAAGGTTCAACGAGTTGCGTAAAATGCATCTTTTTGCATGAATCATGTCATGATTTACCAGGGGTTGTTGTGTTACCACTGAACATGAAAAGCTTAATCTGCCACCGGTGTGTATGAACTAAAAAGATAGATCCTAGTGCATGCCAAACTCTTACAAAAAATACATTTTAACGCTTAAAAAAGCAGACACCTTTATCTAGAAACAATAACCATCATCAATTGTTCACACATTTTCCAAGCCGGGGATAAACTTTAAGCACTGATAAACTTTAATGTGCTTACAGCGTTTGCTTGAATTGTTTTTTAAGACTTTTAGTGACATGTGTAAAAGTACATAATTCACTCTTATAAGACAATATTCTTTCTTAAGTATTTCTCTTAACAAAGCATTTATAATCAACCATTTCAACATTTCCCAAGCCAAAGATAACATTTTAGCACCTGGAAGCTTCAATATATGTATTTATACATACTTTTTATAAACTACTTTCTAGGAACCAAGCATATTGTGTGATGAGAGGGCGTAACTAACTAACAATCTATCAACTAACACATACAACAATGAACATAAGAGAGGTGTGTATCTATATAAGGATGATTCCAAAGGTCTACATTTGTTTTCTTATTTCGGAAATTCAAGAACTTAATGATTGATTGTCAAACTACAACGTATGTTTCTCAGTGTTTTATATATTTAAAACGAAAATTGAACATATTTTGAAGGTTGTAACCATATTCCAATATACAGAGACGATATATATAGACTAGGAAGCTAAGTGCAATATGTATGCGGTTTTGTTCTATTAATTCAGATGTGAACTCGTGATAACACATATGACGTGACGCAGAGGGCAAAAGCATAAATTAACTGAGAAGGAATTCATTGATGTTATTGTCAATGTGTTATCAGTAGTCTAATGGATTGAACTAGTTATCGTGCGGCATACGTTTTGCCTATCTCTCTGAGCAACTAGTTGCCGATCAGAACACTGGTGTGTTTAACCTGCACAACAACTGACAAAAACTATAAACACTAAGGGAAACAGCTGGGATCACACAAGACCCCCCCCCCCCTCTCCGAATCCTGGGACAATCAGACAGACAATATCCCAGTTTTCGAATTGAAATTCAGTTCTTCCAAACTAACTGCCATTTTCAACGTATTACATTTGTGACAAGTTTCAACTGATTGCGAGACTCGTTTAGACGCCATAGACATTCACTTTTCAAGATAAATGTCAGTTAATAGCTGTTTAATATAATTCTGCTCTCAACACGTTTGAAAATCAGCAAGACCTTGACACATTTTAGATTGTTGCAATTTTAAGTTGACGTGTGACAAAGTATTAAAAACGCTATCAACATTTCCTTTTTTATATCTTTGTCAGTTTGGAGTTTCAGCTGTTGTTGTTATCAAAACAACATTAACAGACTGAACATTGAACAAGAACAAGCAGAAATATTCATTACATGTGACGTTGTTAGTGCAACATTTTCACAGGTAAGTTATCAAATGCCTTTGACTAAGCTGGGGGTAGGGGTTAGAGGTTTTTCTTCACCATCCCTTGTTATATATAAAATATTGCGTATACATAAGTGCATTTAGGGAGGCTGACTACTAGTGCTTATCATTTGTCAAACAACCAAAGTGCTAAGATTGGATTGACAATAGTTATACATTAAAGATGTTATCGAGACAATAACAAATACATATTTTCTAGCGGGTCATCGAGTTTTTTTTAGTTGTTAAATCAAGCATTACCGTGATGCCATCTTTACACAATCTGAACACTGCTAAGTTCAAATTTGAATTGTTTTAAATCGTATCCTAATGTTCAGCACCAATATATGCATTGGAACGACACGTCTAACTGATATTTCAAAAAGGTAGTGACTTTGGGTGATTTTCTGAGTTAGATGCATTTTTAGTTAGGTGCTCAGGGTATATAATTGTATATTGTAATACATAGAAACCTTTCCAATTTGTCAAATGTCTAGTTACGGAATTAAAAATAGTATCATGAATGCACACAATTAAAAGCAATCAAACAATATTTACATCGATGCAGAAACAGAACAAAGAACTCTAAAATATCAGCAATCTTATGAAAAATCTTTTATTTATTATAATGTACGCCCCAAGTAACACATTTCCATGGTAAACAAAACATGTAGATATTTTTATTTGGCGCATCATGTCCTTAGATCATTGGTTACCGTCGGTTTCGGCAATGACGTGAACCATTAACCTAAATGTAAACATTAGTAGACTTCGACGTGGATGTGGTAACGTCTGTTGCTTACCGTTATTCATAATTTATTAGCAACGCAATGTCTTTTAAAAAGAGTAGACTAGGACGCTAAGAGCAATATGTAGGCGGTTTTGTGCTATTGATTCAGATGGGAACTCGTGATAACGTAGAGGACGTGACGCAAAGGGCAAAAGCAGGCTAAACAGTTAAACGAATGTATTCATACGCCCGAATTGTCTAGACAGAAAAAACTGCAGTTTTTAGAAAAGTAATTCCCCTTCGTGTTTTATTAGGAAAATTGTTAAAAAGGACTCGCCATTGAGCACCATCTCAAAGAACCCAGCGGAAGCCAAACCATAAATCTATATCAGAACTTTTTGAATTTAATTCTGAAATATTTAATTATATCTTATTCCATGTCACATCACAACATATCGTTAAAAATGTAATGTATTTCTTTTACAACCGAGAAGAAAATTTTAATCACGGGCTAGGAGGGTGAAATGCAGACAAATGTCATTGGAAATGCTTTCTATTTACATTCTTAGGATCATCTTGCAAATGATTTACGATTTTGATCGAAGTACACCATTTCTTCAACATATTCTGTAAAATATTCTAGACAACGAGTTTTCATGTAAATGACATCACATGTGTATGCTATCATAACTATGGATAAACTTCCGGTCTATAACAAATGTTTACCATATGTTATTTATATCATGTTACGTTGTTTAGCTCCAAAAAGTTGTTTGGGTATTGACGGAAAACATGTGACAAGATCTAGCAGTAATTAAAAACCTAAAAACTTAAATGACTAAACTAAATCAAATTTAACTGAATCAAGTACTGCTGTTTAAATAGATCTTTCATCCTGTAGTTCTGTTTGTAATCAATCCGATCTGTTACATGGGTAGGTAGATGGTTTAACATTTCAGACTGGAGTTTGAGCACTCTTGACTTTATATGCACATAATGCTTTAGAAGCCAGCTTCATGGTTGGAATCAAAAGATACCTAAATATATATATAAAATATGTATATAAATTCTAAATAAATACTGAGAAGCGTAAGGTAACAGCAGTTTATTCTTATACTACATTTTCATAAATTTGG